>JAXIVJ010011338.1:40000-43900 GCA_036785665.1 Chirona hameri
CATGCTCTAAAGACTCGTCACATGAGCTCAACATCATAGATCACATGAGCTGATCACACTCTCAGACAGGTCAGATTTGTCACAGATACAAATGAGCCGGCCATCATGCTACTGCGTCAGTGGTCATCACCCGGTCACTCCGCCCAGATGACCACCTTTCTTGGTCGGCTGCCTCCTCTCCGTCCGACAGCAGTTTCACCAGTCCGGAGCCACTTCGCGACAACTGACCACGCCGTCGTCCTCTGAACACTCAGATGCCGGGCTACGGCAACGTAGTCGCTTCCATCCCGGTAGGCCTGTATGATCTGTTCGCGGTCCTCTGCACAAACAGCACGGTGATGTTTCGGCATTTTGATAGCGTAGAAATGTTGACTTGACTTGAGGTAATTTTGTGTGCCGGGAACAGACAACGAAAGGCAGTAATTTTCTGTACTGATCCCCACTGATCAACGCAATGTCTTTACATAAAGACCCAAAGCAACACGTAATTCATTTTTACTTTCGGGTTAATTCCCATGCATCTGTTTGAAATAAAAATAATATATTTTCCACCAACTAAATACATTTTTCATTGTCTAGATTAATTGAGAATTGGAGAGAAAAAAAATGCTATGTAACGCAAACCTAACACGCGCACTGCATGGGGTTTGCGCCGAACACGAACTGCAGGTGGGGGGGGGGGTGATTTCCGCCCCCGTGATATGTCAAAAACTGCGCTACGTAGCGGCAAGCGGAAAACGGCATGTGATAGCTTGATACAAGTTCTATCGAAAGTAATCAGTATTTTTTAATTCAGGTCCAAATTGTGGTCACCAGAGGTCATCAAAGGTCAAATTTCGCAGTTTTTTCCTCTTTTAAGACTTCGCTCAAGAAATTCCCATATATCTCGGGAACTATGCTAGCTAAAAACAAACGGCAAAAAGCGATCGCCAGCCATTGAAATGTGCAATCGACAAAGTGTCCTCAAATTTGATCTCAGGTCAATATTTTAGGCTCCAGAGGTAAAACAAGGATATATATGCATTTTGTTTTTGCTAAACTGTTTTTCGCTAATAACCTTTACCCTAATAACAATAACAAAAAAAACTGTTTACTCCATTGTGTTTGTCTCGTCAAGGCGCTTTGGATTATATACACGGTGATCTTGTTAGGTCAACTAAAAAATTTGACCACAGGTCACGTGACCTTGACCTGAGGTCAAGACCCAAGTAGGTCATGTTGCATATAGGGAGACGTGTCTCGACGAGACAAACACATTTATGTCTGTTTTACTTCTCTAGCTTTATTATGTCGCGAGTTATTGACAAACAAGTGATGGTGAACTCTGATGACCTCAAATGACCCCATAGGGGTCACTGAACAAAACTTACATTTGAATCATCAAGAACATCCTATAATAACATGATCCAGAAGTAATTGCACTAATAGCATGCATATTCTTAAAATAGGAAACATTTTAATATTTTCCCATTGACTGATTATCCCGCGCACTGCAGGGGGTTGATTTCCGCCCCCTCCCCCCTCATGTTTTTCAAAGATAGCGAAAAAACGGCGGCGCGCAGCGCCACCGGGTTTTGGCACACCTGTTAGAACATCCATTGCGCACACTTTAAAGAACAAAATAACCTCGGGTCATCTGAGGTCAGGTCACCAGATTAGGTCAAGTGACCCCACCTCCAAAAATGTTTGCAGCTGTGCCAAAGCCAGAGTTTTCACCGATCAGTTCGAAACTTACAGGATGTCATGAGGGCATAAGTACTTACGGTTCGTTTATCTCGCAATTATGATATCGGTGACTTAAGGTCAGGTCAATTTCGTAACCTCCCCATAATAAGTAAATGGGGAAATATACAAATGCTTCCTATTTCAAGGATATGCATGATATTAGTCAAATTACTTCTAGATCATGTTATTATTGGATATTCTTGATGATCCAAGTGTAATTTTTGTTCAGTGACCTCTATTGGGTCATTTGAGGTCATGCGAGGTCACCATCATTTTTTTTTAATAACTCCCGAAATAATGAAGATAGAGAAGTAAAACAGACATCAATGTGTTTGTCTCGTCGAGATACGTCTTCCCATATGCAACATGCCCTACTTGGGTCACCACTTGACCTTGACCTGAGGTAAAATGGTTAAGTTGACTTAACAAGTTCACCAAGTATATCATTCACAGCGCCTTGACAAGATAAACACAATGACGTAAACAGTTTTCCGTTATCTTTGTTAAGTAAAAAGTTAATAGAAAAAAACTATTTAGCAAAAAAGAAAAATATTTTTTTCCCTTTTTGACCTCTGGATCCTCAAATATTGACCTGAGATCAAATCTGAGGACACCTTTGCGATTGCAAATGTCACTGGCTGGCGTTTGCATTTTTCTGTTTGTTTCCAACTAGCATCGTTTCTGAGATATATGGGAATTTCTGGAGCGATGTCCTAAAACAGGAAAAAACTGGAAAATTTTACCTTTAATGACCTCTGGTGACCTCAATTTTGACCTGACCTAAAAAAACACTGAAATACTTTCGATAGAACATGTATCAAGCTATCAAATTTGTTTTTCCGCTTCTCGCTACGTAACGTAGTTTTCGAGATCTCAGGGGGGGCGGAAATCAACCCCCCCTGCAGTTTGTGTTCGGCGCAAAGCCCCTGCAGTGCGCGGGTTATGGGGCGGTCACGAAATTTACCTGACCTTAGGTCACTGATATCAAAATTACGAGATCCACGAATTGTAAGTACTGATGCCTTCATGACACCCTGTAATTTTCAAACTGATTGGTGAAAAACTCTGGCTTTGGCACAACTGCAAACGTTTTTGGAGATGGGGTCACTTGACCTGGCCTGGTGACCCGACCAGAGATAACCCGAGGTCAATTTTTTTCTTCAAAGTGAGCGCAATTGATGTCTAAACAGGTGTGCCAAAACCCGGCGGCGCTGCGTGCTGAGTTTTTCGCTATCTGAGAAAAACCTGAGGGGGGAGGGGGGGGGGGGGGGGAATCACCATCACACCCCATCACACCCTCTTTCTCCCCATCACACCCTCTCATCACACCTCTCTCCCCATCACACCCTCTCATCACACCTCTCTCCCCATCACACCCTCTCATCACACCTCTTCTCCCCATCACACCCTCTCATCACACCTCTTCTCCCCATCACACCCTCTCATCACACCTCTTCTCCCCATCACACCTCTTCTCCCCATCACACCCTCTCATCACACCTCTTCTCCCCATCACACCCTCTCATCACACCTCTTCTCCCCATCACACCCTCTCATTACACCTCTTATCCCCATCACACCTCTCTGCGCCCTCCACACACTGCCACTGGATACTGAACAAGCTGGGTGTGGCGGCTCGATACTTCCTCCTCTGCAGGGACCGCGACCGTCCCTGTCCGCGACACAGGTGAGCGAGGCCTCAAAACGCTTCGTTAAACTCACAGCCGGTCTCAGACCACCAACCTTTCCCGACGTCCAGCAACCTGCAGTAAAGCGTCCGGTAAAAATACCCCCGGAGTCGCCGCGCCGCCGCCGCACGTGGCCGCGGCCGGAGATTAGGCTGGGAGTGGCTGGGTGGCACCAGAGGTGTCCAGGGTCCCGACTGGTTTATTTGTATAAATGGTGGAGTCGGGAGTCGTCTGCTACTTGGAGTTTGAGTGCGTGGGTTCGTGGGACTGCTCCAAGATGCATGCTATTTGCTATATATGCTATATGTATGCAGTGGTCCTGTAATTTCATTGCGGAGTGTTTCGACAAATTATGCAGAGCCAAATACTTGATGTTGGTGACGTTGATGATGTTGGCAGAGTAGGTGTCCTACGCCTTAAGTTACATTAAAACATATGGTGTTGCCTTCAAAGAATGGATTCAAGATATATCTCACTTCCAGCCTGG
>JAXIVJ010011339.1:0-43894 GCA_036785665.1 Chirona hameri
GTACAGCTTCGTGGTACAGTGTGTGTACAGCTTCGTGGTACAGTGTGTGTACAGCTTCGTGGTACAGTGTGCGGTACAGCTTCGTGGTACAGTGTGTGTGTACAGCTTCGTGGTACAGTGTGTGTACAGCTTCATGGTACAGTGTGTATACAGCTTCGTGGTACAGTGTGTGTACAGCTTCGTGGTACAGTTTGTGTACAGCTTCGTGGTACAGTGTGTGTACAGCTTCGTGGTACAGTGTGTGTACAGCTTCGTGGTACAGTGTGTGTACAGCTTCGTGGTACAGTGTGTGCACAGCTTCGTGGTACAGTGTGTGTACAGCTTCGTGGTACAGTGTGTGTACAGCTTCGTGGTACAGTGTGTGTACAGCTTCATGGTACAGTGTGTGTACAGCTTCGTGGTACAGTATGTGTACAGCTTCGTGGTACAGTGTGTGTACAGCTTCATGGTACAGTGTGTGTGTACAGCTTCGTGGTACAGTGTGTGCACAGCTTCGTGGTACAGTGTGTGTACAGCTTCGTGGTACAGTGTGTGTACAGCTTCGTGGTACAGTGTGTGTACAGCTTCGTGGTACAGTGTGTGTACAGCTTCGTGGTACAGTGTGTGTACAGCTTCGTCGTACAGTGTGTGTACAGCTTCATGGTACAGTGTGTGTACAGCTTCATGGTACAGTGTGTGTGTACAGCTTCGTGGTACAGTGTGTGTACAGCTTCGTGGTACAGTGTGTGTACAGCTTCGTGGTACAATGTGTGTGTACAGCTTCGTGGTACAGTGTGTGTACAGCTTCGTGGTACAGTGTGTGTACAGCTTCTTGGTACAGTGTGTGGTACAGCTTCGTGGTACAGTGTGTGTACAGCTTCGTGGTACAGTGTGTGTACAGCTTCGTGGTACAGTGTGTGTACAGCTTCGTGGTACAGTGTGTGTACAGCTTCGTGGTACAGTGTGTGTACAGCTTCGTGGTACAGTGTGTGTACAGCTTCGTGGTACCGTGTGTGTACAGCTTCATGGTACAGGGTGTGTGTGTACAGCTTCGTGGTACAGTGTGTGTGTGTACAGCTTCGTGGTACAGTGTGTGTACAGCTTCGTGGTACAGTGTGTGTACAGCTTCGTGGTACAGTGTGTGTACAGCTTCGTGGTACAGTGTGTGTACAGCTTCGTGGTACAGTGTGTGTACAGCTTCGTGGTACAGTGTGTGTGTACAGCTTCGTGGTACAGTGTGTGTACAGCTTCGTGGTACAGTGTGTGTACAGCTTCATGGTACAGTGTGTGTACAGCTTCGTGGTACAGTGTGTGTACAGCTTCGTGGTAAAATGTGTGTACAGCTTCGTGGTACAGTGTGTGTACAGCTTCGTGGTACAGTGTGTGTGTACAGCTTCGTGGTACAGTGTGTGTACAGCTTCGTGGTACAGTGTGTGTACAGCTTCGTGGTACAGTGTGTGTACAGCTTCGTGGTATAGTGTGTGTACAGCTTCATGGTACAGGGTGTGTACAGCTTCATGGTACAGTGTGTGTACAGCTTCGTGGTACAGTGTGCGGTACAGCTTCGTGGTACAGTGTGTGTACAGCTTCGTGGTACAGTGTGCGGTACAGCTTCGTGGTACAGTGTGTGTACAGCTTCGTGGTACAGTGTGTGTACAGCTTCGTGGTACAGTGTGTGTACAGCTTCGTGGTACAGTGTGTGTGTACAGCTTCGTGGTACAGTGTGTGTACAGCTTCATGGTACAGTGTGTGTACAGCTTCGTGGTACAGTGTGCGGTACAGCTTCGTGGTACAGTGTGTGTACAGCTTCGTGGTACAGTGTGTGTACAGCTTCGTGGTACAGTGTGTGTGTGTACAGCTTCGTGGTACAGTGTGTGTACAGCTTCGTGGTACAGTGTGTGTACAGCTTCGTGGTACAGTGTGTGTACAGCTTCGTGGTACAGTGTGTGTACAGCTTCGTAGTACAGTGTGTGTACAGCTTCGTGGTACAGTGTGTGTACAGCTTCATGGTACAGTGTGTGTACAGCTTCGTGGTAGAGTGTGTGTACAGCTGCATGGTACAGTGTGTGTACAGCTTCGTGGTACAGTGTGTGTACAGCTTCGTGGTACAGTGTGTGTACAGCTTCGTGGTACAGTGTGTGTGTACAGCTTCGTGGTACAGTGTGTGTACAGCTTCGTGGTACAGTGTGTGTACAGCTTCGTGGTACAGTGTGTGTACAGCTTCGTGGTACAGTGTGTGTACAGCTTCATGGTACAGGGTGTGTACAGCTTCATGGTGCAGTGTGTGTACAGCTTCGTGGTACAGTGTGTGTACAGCTTCGTGGTACAGGGTGTGTGTACAGCTTCGTGGTACAGTGTGTGTGTACAGCTTCGTGGTACAGTGTGCGGTACATCTTTGTGGTACAGTGTGTGTACAGCTTCGTGGTACAGTGTGTGTACAGCTTCGTGGTACAGTGTGTACAGCTTCGTGGTACAGTGTGTGTACAGCTTCGTGGTACAGTGTGTGTACAGCTTCGTGGTACAGTGTGTGTACAGCTTCATGGTACAGTGTGTGTACAGCTTCGTGGTACAGTGTGTGTACAGCTTTGTGGTACAGTGTGCGGTACAGCTTCGTGGTACAGTGTGTGTACAGCTTCGTGGTACAGTGTGCGGTAAAGCTTCGTGGTACAGTGTGTGTGTACAGCTTCGTGGTACAGTGTGTGTACAGCTTCATGGTACAGTGTGTATACAGCTTCGTGGTACAGTGTGTGTACAGCTTCGTGGTACAGTGTGTGTACAGCTTCGTGGTACAGTGTGTGTACAGCTTCGTGGTACAGTGTGTGTACAGCTTCGTGGTACAGTGTGTGTACAGCTTCGTGGTACAGTGTGAGTACAGCTTCGTGGTACAGTGTGTGTACAGCTTCATGGTACAGTGTGTGTACAGCTTCGTGGTACAGTGTGTGTACAGCTTCGTGGTACAGTGTGTGTACATCTTCGTGGTACAGTGTGTGTGTACAGCTTCGTGGTACAGTGTGTGTACAGCTTCGTGGTACAGTGTGTGTGTACAGCTTCGTGGTACAGTGTGTGTACAGCTTCGTGGTACAGTGTGTGGTACAGCTTCGTGGTACAGTGTGTGTACAGCTTCATGGTACAGTGTGTGTGCACAGCTTCGTGGTACAGTGTGTGTACAGCCTTGTGGTACAGTGTGTGGTACAGCTTCGTGGTACAGTTTGTGTACAGATTCGTGGTACAGTGTGTGTACAGCTTCGTGGTACAGTGTGTGTACAGCTTCATGTTACAGTGTGTGTACAGCTTCGTGGTACAGTGTGTGTACAGCTTCGTGGTACAGTGTGTGTGTACAGCTTCGTGGTACAGTGTGTGTACAGCTTCGTGGTACAGTGTGTGTACAGCTTCGTTGTACAGTGTGTGTACAGCTTCATGGTACAGTGTGTGTACAGCTTCATGGTACAGTGTGTGTGTACAGCTTCGTGGTACAGTGTGTGTACAGCTTCATGGTACAGTGTGTGTACAGCTTCATGGTACAGTGTGTTTACAGCTTCGTGGTACAGTGTGTGTACAGCTTCGTGGTACAGGGTGTGTACAGCTTCGTGGTACGGGGTGTGTACAGCTTCGTGGTACAGTGTGTGTACAGCTTCGTGGTACAGGGTGTTTACAGCTTCGTGGTACAGTGTGTGGGACAGCTTCGTGGTACAGTGTGGTACAGGTTCATGGTACAGTGTGTGTACAGCTTCAAGGTACAGTGTGTGTACAGCTTCATGGTACAGTGTGTGTATACAGCTTCGTGGTACAGTGTGTGTACAGCTTCGTGGTACAGTGTGTGTACAGCTTCGTGGTACAGTGTGTGTACAGCTTCGTGGTACAGTGTGTGTACAGCTTCGTGGTACAGTGTGCGGTACAGCTTCGTGGTACAGTGTGTGTGTACAGCTTCGTGGTACAGTGTGTGTACAGCTTCATGGTACAGTGTGTATACAGCTTCGTGGTACAGTGTGTGTACAGCTTCGTGGTACAGTGTGTGTACAGCTTCGTGGTACAGTGTGTGTACAGCTTCGTGGTACAGTGTGTGTACTGCTTCGTGGTACAGTGTGTGTACAGCTTCGTGGTACAGTGTGTGTGTACAGCTTCGTGGTACAGTGTGTGTACAGCTTCGTGGCACAGTGTGTGTACAGCTTCGTGGTACAGTGTGTGTGTACAGCTTCGTGGTACAGTGTGTGTACAGCTTCGTGGTACAGTGTGTGTACAGCTTCATGGTACAGTGTGTGTACAGCTTCGTGGTACAGTGTGTGTACAGCTTCGTGGTACAGTGTGTGTACAGCTTCGTGGTACAGGGTGTGTACAGCTTCATGGTACAGTGTGTGTACAGCTTCGTGGTACAGTGTGTGTACAGCTTCGTGGTACAGTGTGTGTACAGCTTCGTGGTACAGTGTGTGTGTGTGTGTGTACAGCTTCGTGGTACAGTGTGCGGTACAGCTTTGTGGTACAGTGTGTGTACAGCTTCGTGGTACAGTGTGTGTACAGCTTCGTGGTACAGTGTGTGTACAGCTTCGTGGTACAGTGTGTGTACAGCTTCGTGGTACAGTGTGTGTACAGCTTCATGGTACAGTGTGTGTACAACTTCGTGGTACAGTGTGTGTACAGCTTCGTGGTACAGTGTGTGTACAGCTTCGTGGTACAGTGTGCGGTACAGCTTCGTGGTACAGTGTGTGTACAGCTTCGGGGTACAGTGTGTGTACAGCTTCATGGTACAGTGTGTGTACAGCTTCGTGGTACAGTGTGTGTACAGCTTCGTGGTGCAGTGTGTGTACAGCTTCGTGGTACAGTGTGTGTACAGCTTCGTGGTACAGTGTGTGTGTACAGCTTCGTGGTACAGTGTGTGTACAGCTTCGTGGTACAGTGTGTGTGTACAGCTTCGTGGTACAGTGTGTGTACAGCTTCGTGGTACAGTGTGTGTACAGCTTCATGGTACAGTGTGTGTACAGCTTTGTGGTACAGTGTGTGTACAGCTTCGTGGTACAGTGTGCGGTACAGCTTCGTGGTACAGTGTGTGTGTACAGCCTCGTGATACAGTGTGTGTACAGCTTCCTGGTACAGTGTGTGTACAGCTTCATGGTACAGTGTGTGTACAGCTTCGTGGTACAGTGTGTGTACAGCTTCGTGGTACAGTGTGTGTACAGCTTCGTGGTACAGTGTGCGGTACAGCTTCGTGGTACAGTGTGTGTGTACAGCTTCGTGGTACAGTGTGTGTACAGCTTCATGGTACAGTGTGTATACAGCTTCGTGGTACAGTGTGTGTACAGCTTCGTGGTACAGTGTGTGTACAGCTTCGTAGTACAGTGTGTGTATAGCTTCGTGGTACAGTGTGTGTACAGCTTCGTGGTACAGTGTGTGTACAGCTTCGTGGTACAGTGTGTGCACAGCTTCGTGGTACAGTGTGTGTACAGCTTCGTGGTACAGTGTGTGTACAGCTTCGTGGTACAGTGTGTGTACAGCTTCATGGTACAGTGTGTGTACAGCTTCGTGGTACAGTATGTGTACAGCTTCGTGGTACAGTGTGTGTACAGCTTCATGGTACAGTGTGTGTGTACAGCTTCGTGGTACAGTGTGTGTACAGCTTCGTGGTACAGTGTGTGCACAGCTTCGTGGTACAGTGTGTGTACAGCTTCGTGGTACAGTGTGTGTACAACTTCGTGGTACAGTGTGTGTACAGCTTCATGGTACAGTGTGTGTGTACAGCTTCGTGGTACAGTGTGTGTACAGCTTCGTGGTACAGTGTGTGTACAGCTTCGTGGTACAATGTGTGTGTACAGCTTCGTGGTACAGTGTGTGTACAGCTTCGTGGTACAGTGTGTGTACAGCTTCGTGGTACAGTGTGTGGTACAGCTTCGTGGTACAGTGTGTGTAAAGCTTCGTGGTACAGTGTGTGTACAGCTTCGTGGTACAGTGTGTGTACAGCTTCGTGGTACAGTGTGTGTACAGCTTCGTGGTACAGTGTGTGTACAGCTTCGTGGTACAGTGTGTGTACAGCTTCGTGGTACCGTGTGTGTACAGCTTCATGGTACAGGGTGTGTGTGTACAGCTTCGTGGTACAGTGTGTGCACAGCTTCGTGGTACAGTGTGTGTACAGCTTCGTGGTACAGTGTGTGTGTACAGCTTCGTGGTACAGTGTGTGTACAGCTTCATGGTACAGTGTGTGCACAGCTTCGTGGTACAGTGTGCGGTACAGCTTCGTGGTACAGTGTGTGTACAGCTTCGTGGTACCGTGTGTGTACAGCTTCATGGTACAGTGTGTGTACAGCTTCTTGGTACCGTGTGTGTGTACAGCTTCGTGGTACAATGTGTGTACAGCTTCATGGTACAGTGTGTGTACAGCTTCGTGGTACAGTGTGCGGTACAGCTTCGTGGTACAGTGTGTGTACAGCTTCGTGGTACAGTGTGTGTACAGCTTCGTTGTACAGTGTGTGTACAGCTTCGTGGTACAGTGTGTGTGTGTACAGCTTCGTGGTACAGTGTGTGTACAGCTTCGTGGTACAGTGTGTGTACAGCTTCGTGGTACAGTGTGTGTACAGCTTCGTGGTACAGTGTGTGTACAGCTTCGTGGTACAGTGTGTGTACAGCTTCGTGGTACAGTGTGTGTGTACAGCTTCGTGGTACAGTGTGTGTACAGCTTCGTGGTACAGTGTGTGTACAGCTTCATGGTACAGTGTGTGTACAGCTTCGTGGTACAGTGTGTGTACAGCTTCGTGGTACAATGTGTGTACAGCTTCGTGGTACAGTGTGTGTACAGCTTCGTGGTACAGTGTGTGTGTACAGCTTCGTGGTACAGTGTGTGTACAGCGTCGTGGTACAGTGTGTGTACAGCTTCGTGGTACAGTGTGTGTACAGCTTCGTGGTACAGTGTGTGTACAGCTTCATGGTACAGGGTGTGTACAGCTTCATGGTACAGTGTGTGTACAGCTTCGTGGTACAGTGTGCGGTACAGCTTCGTGGTACAGTGTGTGTACAGCTTCGTGGTACAGTGTGCGGTACAGCTTCGTGGTACAGTGTGTGTACAGCTTCGTGGTACAGTGTGTGTACAGCTTCGTGGTACAGTGTGTGTACAGCTTCGTGGTACAGTGTGTGTGTACAGCTTCGTGGTACAGTGTGTGTACAGCTTCATGGTACAGTGTGTGTACAGCTTCGTGGTACAGTGTGCGGTACAGCTTCGTGGTACAGTGTGTGTACAGCTTCGTGGTACAGTGTGTGTACAGCTTCGTGGTACAGTGTATGTACAGCTTCGTGGTACAGTGTGTGTGTGTACAGCTTCGTGGTACAGTGTGTGTACAGCTTCGTGGTACAGTGTGTGTACAGCTTCGTGGTACAGTGTGTGTACAGCTTCGTGGTACAGTGTGTGTACAGCTTCGTGGTACAGTGTGTGTACAGCTTCATGGTACAGTGTGTGTACAGCTTCGTGGTAGAGTGTGTGTACAGCTGCATGGTACAGTGTGTGTACAGCTTCGTGGTACAGTGTGTGTACAGCTTCGTGGTACAGTGTGTGTACAGCTTCGTGGTACAGTGTGTGTGTACAGCTTCGTGGTACAGTGTGTGTACAGCTTCGTGGTACAGTGTGTGTACAGCTTCGTGGTACAGTGTGTGTACAGCTTCGTGGTACAGTGTGTGTACAGCTTCATGGTACAGGGTGTGTGCAGCTTCATGGTGCAGTGTGTGTACAGCTTCGTGGTACAGTGTGTGTACAGCTTCGTGGTACAGTGTGTGTACAGCTTCGTGGTACAGTGTGTGTACAGCTTCGTGGTACAGTGTGTGTACAGCTTCGTGGTACAGTGTGTGTACAGCTTCGTGGTACAGTGTGTGTACAGCTTCGTGGTACAGTGTGTGTGTACAGCTTCGTGGTACAGTGTGTGTACAGCTTCGTGGTACAGTGTGTGTACAGCTTCATGGTACAGTGTGTGTACAGCTTCATGGTACAGTGTGTGTACAGCTTCGTGGTACAGTGTGTGTACAGCTTCGTGGTACAGTGTGTGTACAGCTTCGTCGTACAGTGTGTGTAAAGCTTCGTGGTACAGTGTGTGTACAGCTTCGTGGTACAGTGTGTGTACAGCTTCGTGGTACAGTGTGTGTGTACAGCTTCGTGGTGCAGTGTGTGTACAGCTTCGTAGTACAGTGTGTGTACAGCTTCGTGGTACAGTGTGTGTACAGCTTCGTGGTCCAGTGTGTGTACAGCTTCGTGGTACAGTGTGTGTGTACAGCTTCGTGGTACAGTGTGTGTACAGCTTCGTGGTACAGTGTGTGTACAGCTTCGTGGTACAGTGTGTGTACAGCTTCATGGTACAGTGTGTGTACAGCTTCGTGGTACAGTGTGTGTGTACAGCTTCGTGGTACAGTGTGTGTACAGCTTCGTGGTACAGTGTGTGTACAGCTTCGTTGTTTCAGTGTGTGTATAGCTTCGTGGTACAGTGTGTGTACAGCTTCGTGGTACAGTGTCTGTACAGCTTCGTGGTACAGTGTGTGTACAGCTTCGTGGTACAGTGTGTGTACAGCTTCGTGGTACAGTGTGTGTGTGTGTACAGCTTCGTGGTACAGTGTGCGGTACAGCTTTGTGGTACAGTGTGTGTACAGCTTCGTGGTACAGTGTGTGTACAGCTTCGTGGTACAGTGTGTGTACAGCTTCGTGGTACAGTGTGTGTACAGCTTCGTGGTACAGTGTGTGTACAGCTTCGTGGTACAGTGTGTGTACAGCTTCATGGTACAGTGTGTGTACAACTTCGTGGTACAGTGTGTGTACAGCTTCGTGGTACAGTGTGTGTACAGCTTCGTGGTACAGTGTGCGGTACAGCTTCGTGGTACAGTGTGTGTACAGCTTCGGGGTACAGTGTGTGTACAGCTTCATGGTACAATGTGTGTACAGCTTCGTGGTACAGTGTGTGTACAGCTTCGTGGTACAGTGTGTGTACAGCTTCGTGGTACAGTGTGTGTACAGCTTCGTGGTACAGTGTGTGTGTACAGCTTCGTGGTACAGTGTGTGTACAGCTTCGTGGTACAGTGTGTGTGTGTGTACAGCTTCGTGGTACAGTGTGTGTACAGCTTCGTGGTACAGTGTGTGTACAGCTTCATGGTACAGTGTGTTTACAGCTTTGTGGTACAGTGTGTGTACAGCTTCGTGGTACAGTGTGCGGTACAGCTTCGTGGTACAGTGTGTGTGTACAGCTTCGTGATACAGTGTGTGTACAGCTTCCTGGTACAGTGTGTGTACAGCTTCATGGTACAGTGTGTGTACAGCTTCGTGGTACAGTGTGTGTACAGCTTCGTGGTACAGTGTGTGTACAGCTTCGTGGTACAGTGTGCGGTACAGCTTCGTGGTACAGTGTGTGTGTACAGCTTCGTGGTACAGTGTGTGTACAGCTTCATGGTACAGTGTGTATACAGCTTCGTGGTACAGTGTGTGTACAGCTTCGTGGTACAGTTTGTGTACAGCTTCGTGGTACAGTGTGTGTACAGCTTCGTGGTACAGTGTGTGTACAGCTTCGTGGTACAGTGTGTGTACAGCTTCGTGGTACAGTGTGTGCACAGCTTCGTGGTACAGTGTGTGTACAGCTTCGTGGTACAGTGTGTGTACAGCTTCGTGGTACAGTGTGTGTACAGCTTCATGGTACAGTGTGTGTACAGCTTCGTGGTACAGTATGTGTACAGCTTCGTGGTACAGTGTGTGTACAGCTTCATGGTACAGTGTGTGTGTACAGCTTCGTGGTACAGTGTGTGCACAGCTTCGTGGTACAGTGTGTGTACAGCTTCGTGGTACAGTGTGTGTACAGCTTCGTGGTACAGTGTGTGTACAGCTTCGTGGTACAGTGTGTGTACAGCTTCGTGGTACAGTGTGTGTACAGCTTCGTCGTACAGTGTGTGTACAGCTTCATGGTACAGTGTGTGTGTACAGCTTCGTGGTACAGTGTGTGTACAGCTTCGTGGTACAGTGTGTGTACAGCTTCGTGGTACAATGTGTGTGTACAGCTTCGTGGTACAGTGTGTGTACAGCTTCGTGGTACAGTGTGTGTACAGCTTCTTGGTACAGTGTGTGGTACAGCTTCGTGGTACAGTGTGTGTACAGCTTCGTGGTACAGTGTGTGTACAGCTTCGTGGTACAGTGTGTGTACAGCTTCGTGGTACAGTGTGTGTACAGCTTCGTGGTACAGTGTGTGTACAGCTTCGTGGTACAGTGTGTGTACAGCTTCGTGGTACCGTGTGTGTACAGCTTCATGGTACAGGGTGTGTGTGTACAGCTTCGTGGTACAGTGTGTGTGTGTACAGCTTCGTGGTACAGTGTGTGTACAGCTTCGTGGTACAGTGTGTGTACAGCTTCGTGGTACAGTGTGTGTACAGCTTCGTGGTACAGTGTGTGTACAGCTTCGTGGTACAGTGTGTGTGTACAGCTTCGTGGTACAGTGTGTGTACAGCTTCGTGGTACAGTGTGTGTACAGCTTCATGGTACAGTGTGTGTACAGCTTCGTGGTACAGTGTGTGTACAGCTTCGTGGTAAAATGTGTGTACAGCTTCGTGGTACAGTGTGTGTACAGCTTCGTGGTACAGTGTGTGTACAGCTTCGTGGTACAGGGTGTGTACAGCTTCATGGTACAGTGTGTGTACAGCTTCGTGGTACAGTGTGTGTACAGCTTCGTGGTACAGTGTGTGTACAGCTTCGTGGTACAGTGTGTGTACAGCTTCGTGGTACAGTGTGTGTACAGCTTCGTGGTACAGTGTGTGTACAGCTTCGTGGTACAGTGTGTGTACAGCTTCGTGGTACAGTGTGTGTACAGCTTCGTGGTACAGTGTGTGTACAGCTTCGTGGTACAGTGTGTGTACAGCTTCGTGGTACAGTGTGTGTACAGCTTCGTGGTACAGTGTGTGTACTGCTTCGTGGTACAGTGTGTGTACAGCTTCGTGGTACAGTGTGTGTACAGCTTCGTGGTACAGTGTGTGTACAGCTTCGTGGTACAGTGTGTGTACAGCTTCGTGGTACAGTGTGTGTACAGCTTCGTGGTACAGTGTGTGTACAGCTTCGTGGTACAGTGTGTGTGTACAGCTTCGTGGTACAGTGTGTGTACAGCTTCGTGGTACAGTGTGTGTACAGCTTCATGGTACAGTGTGTGTACAGCTTCATGGTACAGTGTGTGTACAGCTTCGTGGTACAGTGTGTGTACAGCTTCGTGGTACAGTGTGTGTACAGCTTCGTCGTACAGTGTGTGTACAGCTTCGTGGTACAGTGTGTGTACAGCTTCGTGGTACAGTGTGTGTACAGCTTCGTGGTACAGTGTGTGTGTACAGCTTCGTGGTGCAGTGTGTGTACAGCTTCGTGGTACAGTGTGTGTACAGCTTCGTGGTACAGTGTGTGTACAGCTTCGTGGTCCAGTGTGTGTACAGCTTCGTGGTACAGTGTGTGTGTACAGCTTCGTGGTACAGTGTGTGTACAGCTTCGTGGTACAGTGTGTGTACAGCTTCATGGTACAGTGTGTGTACAGCTTCATGGTACAGTGTGTGTACAGCTTCGTGGTACAGTGTGTGTACAGCTTCGTGGTACAGTGTGTGTACAGCTTCGTCGTACAGTGTGTGTACAGCTTCATGGTGCAGTGTGTGTACAGCTTCGTGGTACAGTGTGTGTACAGCTTCGTGGTACAGTGTGTGTACAGCTTCGTGGTACAGTGTGTGTGTACAGCTTCGTGGTACAGTGTGCGGTACAGCTTTGTGGTACAGTGTGTGTACAGCTTCGTGGTACAGTGTGTGTACAGCTTCGTGGTACAGTGTGTACAGCTTCGTGGTACAGTGTGTGTACAGCTTCGTGGTACAGTGTGTGTACAGCTTCGTGGTACAGTGTGTGTACAGCTTCATGGTACAGTGTGTGTACAGCTTCGTGGTACAGTGTGTGTACAGCTTCGTGGTACAGTGTGCGGTACAGCTTCGTGGTACAGTGTGTGTACAGCTTCGTGGTACAGTGTGTGTACAGCTTCATGGTACAGTGTGTGTACAGCTTCGTGGTACAGTGTGTGTACAGCTTCGTGGTACAGTGTGTGTACAGCTTCGTGGTACAGTGTGTGTACAGCTTCGTGGTACAGTGTGTGTACAGCTTCGTGGTACAGTGTGTGTGTACAGCTTCGGGGTACAGTGTGTGTACAGCTTCGTGGTACAGTGTGTGTGTACAGCTTCGTGGTACAGTGTGTGTACAGCTTCGTGGTACAGTGTGTGTACAGCTTCATGGTACAGTGTGTGTACAGCTTCGTGGTACAGTGTGCGGTACAGCTTCGTGGTACAGTGTGTGTGTACAGCTTCGTGGTACAGTGTGTGTACAGCTTCGTGGTACAGTGTGTGTACAGCTTCGTGGTACAGTGTGTGTACAGCTTCGTGGTATAGTGTGTGTACAGCTTCATGGTACAGGGTGTGTACAGCTTCATGGTACAGTGTGTGTACAGCTTCGTGGTACAGTGTGCGGTACAGCTTCGTGGTACAGTGTGTGTACAGCTTCGTGGTACAGTGTGCGGTACAGCTTCGTGGTACAGTGTGTGTACAGCTTCGTGGTACAGTGTGTGTACAGCTTCGTGGTACAGTGTGTGTACAGCTTCGTGGTACAGTGTGTGTGTACAGCTTCGTGGTACAGTGTGTGTACAGCTTCATGGTACAGTGTGTGTACAGCTTCGTGGTACAGTGTGCGGTACAGCTTCGTGGTACAGTGTGTGTACAGCTTCGTGGTACAGTGTGTGTACAGCTTCGTGGTACAGTGTGTGTACAGCTTCGTGGTACAGTGTGTGTGTGTACAGCTTCGTGGTACAGTGTGTGTACAGCTTCGTGGTACATTGTGTGTACAGCTTCGTGGTACAGTGTGTGTACAGCTTCGTGGTACAGTGTGTGTACAGCTTCGTAGTACAGTGTGTGTACAGCTTCGTGGTACAGTGTGTGTACAGCTTCATGGTACAGTGTGTGTACAGCTTCGTGGTAGAGTGTGTGTACAGCTGCATGGTACAGTGTGTGTACAGCTTCGTGGTACAGTGTGTGTACAGCTTCGTGGTACAGTGTGTGTACAGCTTCGTGGTACAGTGTGTGTGTACAGCTTCGTGGTACAGTGTGTGTACAGCTTCGTGGTACAGTGTGTGTACAGCTTCGTGGTACAGTGTGTGTACAGCTTCGTGGTACAGTGTGTGTACAGCTTCATGGTACAGGGTGTGTACAGCTTCATGGTGCAGTGTGTGTACAGCTTCGTGGTACAGTGTGTGTACAGCTTCGTGGTACAGTGTGTGTACAGCTTCGTGGTACAGTGTGTGTGTACAGCTTCGTGGTACAGTGTGCGGTACATCTTTGTGGTACAGTGTGTGTACAGCTTCGTGGTACAGTGTGTGTACAGCTTCGTGGTACAGTGTGTACAGCTTCGTGGTACAGTGTGTGTACAGCTTCGTGGTACAGTGTGTGTACAGCTTCGTGGTACAGTGTGTGTACAGCTTCATGGTACAGTGTGTGTACAGCTTCGTGGTACAGTGTGTGTACAGCTTTGTGGTACAGTTTGCGGTACAGCTTCGTGGTACAGTGTGTGTACAGCTTCGTGGTACAGTGTGCGGTAAAGCTTCGTGGTACAGTGTGTGTGTACAGCTTCGTGGTACAGTGTGTGTACAGCTTCATGGTACAGTGTGTATACAGCTTCGTGGTACAGTGTGTGTACAGCTTCGTGGTACAGTGTGTGTACAGCTTCGTGGTACAATGTGTGTACAGCTTCGTGGTACAGTGTGTGTACAGCTTCGTGGTACAGTGTGTGTACAGCTTCGTGGTACAGTGTGTGTACAGCTTCGTGGTACAGTGTGTGTACAGCTTCATGGTACAGTGTGTGTACAGCTTCGTGGTACAGTGTGTGTACAGCTTCGTGGTACAGTGTGTGTACATCTTCGTGGTACAGTGTGTGTGTACAGCTTCGTGGTACAGTGTGTGTACAGCTTCGTGGTACAGTGTGTGTGTACAGCTTCGTGGTACAGTGTGTGTACAGCTTCGTGGTACAGTGTGTGGTACAGCTTCGTGGTACAGTGTGTGTACAGCTTCATGGTACAGTGTGTGTGTACAGCTTCGTGGTACAGTGTGTGTACAGCCTTGTGGTACAGTGTGTGGTACAGCTTCGTGGTACAGTTTGTGTACAGATTCGTGGTACAGTGTGTGTACAGCTTCGTGGTACAGTGTGTGTACAGCTTCATGTTACAGTGTGTGTACAGCTTCGTGGTACAGTGTGTGTACAGCTTCGTGGTACAGTGTGTGTGTACAGCTTCGTGGTACAGTGTGTGTACAGCTTCGTGGTACAGTGTGTGGTACAGCTTCGTGGTACAGTGTGGGTGTACAGCTTCATGGTACAGTGTGTGTACAGCTTCGTGGTACAGTGTGTGTGTACAGCTTCGTGGTACAGTGTGTGTACCGCTTCGTGGTACAGTGTGTGTACAGCTTCATGGTACAGTGTGTGTACAGCTTCGTGGTACAGTGTGTGTACAGCTTCGTGGTACAGTGTGTGTACAGCTTCGTGGTACAGGGTGTGTACAGCTTCATGGTACAGTGTGTGTACAGCTTCGTGGTACAGTGTGTGTACAGCTTCGTGGTACAGTGTGTGTACAGCTTCGTGGTACAGTGTGTGTACAGCTTCGTGGTACAGTGTGTGTACAGCTTCGTGGTACAGTGTGTGTACAGCTTCGTGGTACAGTGTGTGTACAGCTTCGTGGTACAGTGTGTGTACAGCTTCGTGGTACAGTGTGTGTACAGCTTCGTGGTACAGTGTGTGTACAGCTTCGTGGTACAGTGTGTGTACAGCTTCGTGGTACAGTGTATGTACAGCTTCGTGGTACAGTGTGTGTACAGCTTCGTGGTACAGTGTGTGTACAGCTTCGTGGTACAGTGTGTGTACAGCTTCGTGGTACAGTGTGTGTACAGCTTCGTGGTACAGTGTGTGTACAGCTTCGTGGTACAGTGTGTGTACAGCTTCGTGGTACAGTGTGTGTGTACAGCTTCGTGGTACAGTGTGTGTACAGCTTCGTGGTACAGTGTGTGTACAGCTTCATGGTACAGTGTGTGTACAGCTTCATGGTACAGTGTGTGTACAGCTTCGTGGTACAGTGTGTGTACAGCTTCGTGGTACAGTGTGTGTACAGCTTCGTCGTACAGTGTGTGTACAGCTTCGTGGTACAGTGTGTGTACAGCTTCGTGGTACAGTGTGTGTACAGCTTCGTGGTACAGTGTGTGTGTACAGCTTCGTGGTGCAGTGTGTGTACAGCTTCGTGGTACAGTGTGTGTACAGCTTCGTGGTACAGTGTGTGTACAGCTTCGTGGTCCAGTGTGTGTACAGCTTCGTGGTACAGTGTGTGTGTACAGCTTCGTGGTACAGTGTGTGTACAGCTTCGTGGTACAGTGTGTGTACAGCTTCATGGTACAGTGTGTGTACAGCTTCATGGTACAGTGTGTGTACAGCTTCGTGGTACAGTGTGTGTACAGCTTCGTGGTACAGTGTGTGTACAGCTTCGTCGTACAGTGTGTGTACAGCTTCATGGTGCAGTGTGTGTACAGCTTCGTGGTACAGTGTGTGTACAGCTTCGTGGTACAGTGTGTGTACAGCTTCGTGGTACAGTGTGTGTGTACAGCTTCGTGGTACAGTGTGCGGTACAGCTTTGTGGTACAGTGTGTGTACAGCTTCGTGGTACAGTGTGTGTACAGCTTCGTGGTACAGTGTGTACAGCTTCGTGGTACAGTGTGTGTACAGCTTCGTGGTACAGTGTGTGTACAGCTTCGTGGTACAGTGTGTGTACAGCTTCATGGTACAGTGTGTGTACAGCTTCATGGTACAGTGTGTGTACAGCTTCGTGGTACAGTGTGTGTACAGCTTCGTGGTACAGTGTGTGTACAGCTTCGTGGTACAGTGTGTGTACAGCTTCGTGGTACAGTGTGTGTACAGCTTCGTGGTACAGTGTGTGTACAGCTTCGTGGTACAGTGTGTGTACAGCTTCGTGGTACAGTGTGTGTACAGCTTCGTGGTACAGTGTGTGTACAGCTTCGTGGTACAGTGTGTATACAGCTTCATGGTACAGTGTGTGTACAGCTTCGTGGGACAGTGTGTGTACAGCTTCGTGGTACAGTGTGTGTACAGCTTCGTGGTACAGTGTGTGTGTACAGCTTCGTGGTACAGTGTGTGTACAGCTTCGTGATACAGTGTGTGTGTACAGCTTCGTGGTACAGTGTGTGTACAGCTTCGTGGTACACTGTGTGGTACAGCTTCGTGGTACAGTGTGTGTACAGCTTCATGGTACAGTGTGTGTGTACAGCTTCGTGGTACAGTGTGTGTACAGCCTTGTGGTACAGTGTGTGGTACAGCTTCGTGGTACAGTTTGTGTGCAGATTCGTGGTACAGTGTGTGTACAGCTTCGTGGTACAGTGTGTGTACAGCTTCGTGGTACAGTGTGTGTACAGCTTCGTGGTACAGTGTGTGCACAGCTTCGTGGTACAGTGTGTGTACAGCTTCGTGGTACAGTGTGTGTACAGCTTCGTGGTACAGTGTGTGTACAGCTTCATGGTACAGTGTGTGTACAGCTTCGTGGTACAGTATGTGTACAGCTTCGTGGTACAGTGTGTGTACAGCTTCATGGTACAGTGTGTGTGTACAGCTTCGTGGTACAGTGTGTGCACAGCTTCGTGGTACAGTGTGTGTACAGCTTCGTGGTACAGTGTGTGTACAGCTTCGTGGTACAGTGTGTGTACAGCTTCGTGGTACAGTGTGTGTACAGCTTCGTGGTACAGTGTGTGTACAGCTTCGTCGTACAGTGTGTGTACAGCTTCATGGTACAGTGTGTGTGTACAGCTTCGTGGTACAGTGTGTGTACAGCTTCGTGGTACAGTGTGTGTACAGCTTCGTGGTACAATGTGTGTGTACAGCTTCGTGGTACAGTGTGTGTACAGCTTCGTGGTACAGTGTGTGTACAGCTTCTTGGTACAGTGTGTGGTACAGCTTCGTGGTACAGTGTGTGTACAGCTTCGTGGTACAGTGTGTGTACAGCTTCGTGGTACAGTGTGTGTACAGCTTCGTGGTACAGTGTGTGTACAGCTTCGTGGTACAGTGTGTGTACAGCTTCGTGGTACAGTGTGTGTACAGCTTCGTGGTACCGTGTGTGTACAGCTTCATGGTACAGGGTGTGTGTGTACAGCTTCGTGGTACAGTGTGTGTGTGTACAGCTTCGTGGTACAGTGTGTGTACAGCTTCGTGGTACAGTGTGTGTACAGCTTCGTGGTACAGTGTGTGTACAGCTTCGTGGTACAGTGTGTGTACAGCTTCGTGGTACAGTGTGTGTGTACAGCTTCGTGGTACAGTGTGTGTACAGCTTCGTGGTACAGTGTGTGTACAGCTTCATGGTACAGTGTGTGTACAGCTTCGTGGTACAGTGTGTGTACAGCTTCGTGGTAAAATGTGTGTACAGCTTCGTGGTACAGTGTGTGTACAGCTTCGTGGTACAGTGTGTGTGTACAGCTTCGTGGTACAGTGTGTGTACAGCTTCGTGGTACAGTGTGTGTACAGCTTCGTGGTACAGTGTGTGTACAGCTTCGTGGTATAGTGTGTGTACAGCTTCATGGTACAGGGTGTGTACAGCTTCATGGTACAGTGTGTGTACAGCTTCGTGGTACAGTGTGCGGTACAGCTTCGTGGTACAGTGTGTGTACAGCTTCGTGGTACAGTGTGCGGTACAGCTTCGTGGTACAGTGTGTGTACAGCTTCGTGGTACAGTGTGTGTACAGCTTCGTGGTACAGTGTGTGTACAGCTTCGTGGTACAGTGTGTGTGTACAGCTTCGTGGTACAGTGTGTGTACAGCTTCATGGTACAGTGTGTGTACAGCTTCGTGGTACAGTGTGCGGTACAGCTTCGTGGTACAGTGTGTGTACAGCTTCGTGGTACAGTGTGTGTACAGCTTCGTGTACAGTGTGTGTGTGTACAGCTTCGTGGTACAGTGTGTGTACAGCTTCGTGGTACAGTGTGTGTACAGCTTCGTGGTACAGTGTGTGTACAGCTTCGTGGTACAGTGTGTGTACAGCTTCGTAGTACAGTGTGTGTACAGCTTCGTGGTACAGTGTGTGTACAGCTTCATGGTACAGTGTGTGTACAGCTTCGTGGTAGAGTGTGTGTACAGCTGCATGGTACAGTGTGTGTACAGCTTCGTGGTACAGTGTGTGTACAGCTTCGTGGTACAGTGTGTGTACAGCTTCGTGGTACAGTGTGTGTGTACAGCTTCGTGGTACAGTGTGTGTACAGCTTCGTGGTACAGTGTGTGTACAGCTTCGTGGTACAGTGTGTGTACAGCTTCGTGGTACAGTGTGTGTACAGCTTCATGGTACAGGGTGTGTACAGCTTCATGGTGCAGTGTGTGTACAGCTTCGTGGTACAGTGTGTGTACAGCTTCGTGGTACAGTGTGTGTGTACAGCTTCGTGGTACAGTGTGTGTGTACAGCTTCGTGGTACAGTGTGCGGTACATCTTTGTGGTACAGTGTGTGTACAGCTTCGTGGTACAGTGTGTGTACAGCTTCGTGGTACAGTGTGTACAGCTTCGTGGTACAGTGTGTGTACAGCTTCGTGGTACAGTGTGTGTACAGCTTCGTGGTACAGTGTGTGTACAGCTTCATGGTACAGTGTGTGTACAGCTTCGTGGTACAGTGTGTGTACAGCTTTGTGGTACAGTGTGCGGTACAGCTTCGTGGTACAGTGTGTGTACAGCTTCGTGGTACAGTGTGCGGTAAAGCTTCGTGGTACAGTGTGTGTGTACAGCTTCGTGGTACAGTGTGTGTACAGCTTCATGGTACAGTGTGTATACAGCTTCGTGGTACAGTGTGTGTACAGCTTCGTGGTACAGTGTGTGTACAGCTTCGTGGTACAGTGTGTGTACAGCTTCGTGGTACAGTGTGTGTACAGCTTCGTGGTACAGTGTGTGTACAGCTTCGTGGTACAGTGTGAGTACAGCTTCGTGGTACAGTGTGTGTACAGCTTCATGGTACAGTGTGTGTACAGCTTCGTGGTACAGTGTGTGTACAGCTTCGTGGTACAGTGTGTGTACATCTTCGTGGTACAGTGTGTGTGTACAGCTTCGTGGTACAGTGTGTGTACAGCTTCGTGGTACAGTGTGTGTGTACAGCTTCGTGGTACAGTGTGTGTACAGCTTCGTGGTACAGTGTGTGGTACAGCTTCGTGGTACAGTGTGTGTACAGCTTCATGGTACAGTGTGTGTGCACAGCTTCGTGGTACAGTGTGTGTACAGCCTTGTGGTACAGTGTGTGGTACAGCTTCGTGGTACAGTTTGTGTACAGATTCGTGGTACAGTGTGTGTACAGCTTCGTGGTACAGTGTGTGTACAGCTTCATGTTACAGTGTGTGTACAGCTTCGTGGTACAGTGTGTGTACAGCTTCGTGGTACAGTGTGTGTGTACAGCTTCGTGGTACAGTGTGTGTACAGCTTCGTGGTACAGTGTGTGTACAGCTTCGTTGTACAGTGTGTGTACAGCTTCATGGTACAGTGTGTGTACAGCTTCATGGTACAGTGTGTGTGTACAGCTTCGTGGTACAGTGTGTGTACAGCTTCATGGTACAGTGTGTGTACAGCTTCATGGTACAGTGTGTTTATAGCTTCGTGGTACAGTGTGTGTACAGCTTCGTGGTACAGGGTGTGTACAGCTTCGTGGTACGGGGTGTGTACAGCTTCGTGGTACAGTGTGTGTACAGCTTCGTGGTACAGGGTGTGTACAGCTTCGTGGTACAGTGTGTGGGACAGCTTCGTGGTACAGTGTGGTACAGGTTCATGGTACAGTGTGTGTACAGCTTCATGGTACAGTGTGTGTACAGCTTCGTGGTACAGTGTGTGTACAGCTTCGTGGTACAGTGTGTGTACAGCTTCGTGGTACAGTGTGTATACAGCTTCATGGTACAGTGTGTGTACAGCTTCGTGGGACAGTGTGTGTACAGCTTCGTGGTACAGTGTGTGTACAGCTTCGTGGTACAGTGTGTGTGTACAGCTTCGTGGTACAGTGTGTGTACAGCTTCGTGATACAGTGTGTGTGTACAGCTTCGTGGTACAGTGTGTGTACAGCTTCGTGGTACAGTGTGTGGTACAGCTTCGTGGTACAGTGTGTGTACAGCTTCATGGTACAGTGTGTGTACAGCTTCGTGGTACAGTGTGTGTACAGCCTTGTGGTACAGTGTGTGGTACAGCTTCGTGGTACAGTTTGTGTACAGATTCGTGGTACAGTGTGTGTACAGCTTCGTGGTACAGTGTGTGTACAGCTTCGTGGTACAGTGTGTGTACAGCTTCGTGGTACAGTGTGTGCACAGCTTCGTGGTACAGTGTGTGTACAGCTTCGTGGTACAGTGTGTGTACAGCTTCGTGGTACAGTGTGTGTACAGCTTCATGGTACAGTGTGTGTACAGCTTCGTGGTACAGTATGTGTACAGCTTCGTGGTACAGTGTGTGTACAGCTTCATGGTACAGTGTGTGTGTACAGCTTCGTGGTACAGTGTGTGCACAGCTTCGTGGTACAGTGTGTGTACAGCTTCGTGGTACAGTGTGTGTGTACAGCTTCGTGGTACAGTGTGTGTACAGCTTCGTGGTACAGTGTGTGTACAGCTTCGTGGTACAGTGTGTGTACAGCTTCGTCGTACAGTGTGTGTACAGATTCATGGTACAGTGTGTGTGTACAGCTTCGTGGTACAGTGTGTGTACAGCTTCGTGGTACAGTGTGTGTACAGCTTCGTGGTACAATGTGTGTGTACAGCTTCGTGGTACAGTGTGTGTACAGCTTCGTGGTACAGTGTGTGTACAGCTTCTTGGTACAGTGTGTGGTACAGCTTCGTGGTACAGTGTGTGTACAGCTTCGTGGTACAGTGTGTGTACAGCTTCGTGGTACAGTGTGTGTACAGCTTCGTGGTACAGTGTGTGTACAGCTTCGTGGTACAGTGTGTGTACAGCTTCGTGGTACAGTGTGTGTACAGCTTCGTGGTACCGTGTGTGTACAGCTTCATGGTACAGGGTGTGTGTGTACAGCTTCGTGGTACAGTGTGTGTGTGTACAGCTTCGTGGTACAGTGTGTGTACAGCTTCGTGGTACAGTGTGTGTACAGCTTCGTGGTACAGTGTGTGTACAGCTTCGTGGTACAGTGTGTGTACAGCTTCGTGGTACAGTGTGTGTGTACAGCTTCGTGGTACAGTGTGTGTACAGCTTCGTGGTACAGTGTGTGTACAGCTTCATGGTACAGTGTGTGTACAGCTTCGTGGTACAGTGTGTGTACAGCTTCGTGGTAAAATGTGTGTACAGCTTCGTGGTACAGTGTGTGTACAGCTTCGTGGTACAGTGTGTGTGTACAGCTTCGTGGTACAGTGTGTGTACAGCTTCGTGGTACAGTGTGTGTACAGCTTCGTGGTACAGTGTGTGTACAGCTTCGTGGTATAGTGTGTGTACAGCTTCATGGTACAGGGTGTGTACAGCTTCATGGTACAGTGTGTGTACAGCTTCGTGGTACAGTGTGCGGTACAGCTTCGTGGTACAGTGTGTGTACAGCTTCGTGGTACAGTGTGCGGTACAGCTTCGTGGTACAGTGTGTGTACAGCTTCGTGGTACAGTGTGTGTACAGCTTCGTGGTACAGTGTGTGTACAGCTTCGTGGTACAGTGTGTGTGTACAGCTTCGTGGTACAGTGTGTGTACAGCTTCATGGTACAGTGTGTGTACAGCTTCGTGGTACAGTGTGCGGTACAGCTTCGTGGTACAGTGTGTGTACAGCTTCGTGGTACAGTGTGTGTACAGCTTCGTGGTACAGTGTGTGTGTGTACAGCTTCGTGGTACAGTGTGTGTACAGCTTCGTGGTACAGTGTGTGTACAGCTTCGTGGTACAGTGTGTGTACAGCTTCGTGGTACAGTGTGTGTACAGCTTCGTAGTACAGTGTGTGTACAGCTTCGTGGTACAGTGTGTGTACAGCTTCATGGTACAGTGTGTGTACAGCTTCGTGGTAGAGTGTGTGTACAGCTGCATGGTACAGTGTGTGTACAGCTTCGTGGTACAGTGTGTGTACAGCTTCGTGGTACAGTGTGTGTACAGCTTCGTGGTACAGTGTGTGTGTACAGCTTCGTGGTACAGTGTGTGTACAGCTTCGTGGTACAGTGTGTGTACAGCTTCGTGGTACAGTGTGTGTACAGCTGCGTGGTACAGTGTGTGTACAGCTTCATGGTACAGGGTGTGTACAGCTTCATGGTGCAGTGTGTGTACAGCTTCGTGGTACAGTGTGTGTACAGCTTCGTGGTACAGTGTGTGTGTACAGCTTCGTGGTACAGTGTGTGTGTACAGCTTCGTGGTACAGTGTGCGGTACATCTTTGTGGTACAGTGTGTGTACAGCTTCGTGGTACAGTGTGTGTACAGCTTCGTGGTACAGTGTGTACAGCTTCGTGGTACAGTGTGTGTACAGCTTCGTGGTACAGTGTGTGTACAGCTTCGTGGTACAGTGTGTGTACAGCTTCATGGTACAGTGTGTGTACAGCTTCGTGGTACAGTGTGTGTACAGCTTTGTGGTACAGTGTGCGGTACAGCTTCGTGGTACAGTGTGTGTACAGCTTCGTGGTACAGTGTGCGGTAAAGCTTCGTGGTACAGTGTGTGTGTACAGCTTCGTGGTACAGTGTGTGTACAGCTTCATGGTACAGTGTGTATACAGCTTCGTGGTACAGTGTGTGTACAGCTTCGTGGTACAGTGTGTGTACAGCTTCGTGGTACAGTGTGTGTACAGCTTCGTGGTACAGTGTGTGTACAGCTTCGTGGTACAGTGTGTGTACAGCTTCGTGGTACAGTGTGAGTACAGCTTCGTGGTACAGTGTGTGTACAGCTTCATGGTACAGTGTGTGTACAGCTTCGTGGTACAGTGTGTGTACAGCTTCGTGGTACAGTGTGTGTACATCTTCGTGGTACAGTGTGTGTGTACAGCTTCGTGGTACAGTGTGTGTACAGCTTCGTGGTACAGTGTGTGTGTACAGCTTCGTGGTACAGTGTGTGTACAGCTTCGTGGTACAGTGTGTGGTACAGCTTCGTGGTACAGTGTGTGTACAGCTTCATGGTACAGTGTGTGTGCACAGCTTCGTGGTACAGTGTGTGTACAGCCTTGTGGTACAGTGTGTGGTACAGCTTCGTGGTACAGTTTGTGTACAGATTCGTGGTACAGTGTGTGTACAGCTTCGTGGTACAGTGTGTGTACAGCTTCATGTTACAGTGTGTGTACAGCTTCGTGGTACAGTGTGTGTACAGCTTCGTGGTACAGTGTGTGTGTACAGCTTCGTGGTACAGTGTGTGTACAGCTTCGTGGTACAGTGTGTGTACAGCTTCGTTGTACAGTGTGTGTACAGCTTCATGGTACAGTGTGTGTACAGCTTCATGGTACAGTGTGTGTGTACAGCTTCGTGGTACAGTGTGTGTACAGCTTCATGGTACAGTGTGTGTACAGCTTCATGGTACAGTGTGTTTATAGCTTCGTGGTACAGTGTGTGTACAGCTTCGTGGTACAGGGTGTGTACAGCTTCGTGGTACGGGGTGTGTACAGCTTCGTGGTACAGTGTGTGTACAGCTTCGTGGTACAGGGTGTGTACAGCTTCGTGGTACAGTGTGTGGGACAGCTTCGTGGTACAGTGTGGTACAGGTTCATGGTACAGTGTGTGTACAGCTTCATGGTACAGTGTGTGTACAGCTTCATGGTACAGTGTGTGTATACAGCTTCGTGGTACAGTGTGTGTACAGCTTCGTGGTACAGTGTGTGTACAGCTTCGTGGTACAGTGTGTGTACAGCTTCGTGGTACAGTGTGTGTACAGCTTCGTGGTACAGTGTGCGGTACAGCTTCGTGGTACAGTGTGTGTGTACAGCTTCGTGGTACAGTGTGTGTACAGCTTCATGGTACAGTGTGTATACAGCTTCGTGGTACAGTGTGTGTACAGCTTCGTGGTACAGTGTGTGTACAGCTTCGTGGTACAGTGTGTGTACAGCTTCGTGGTACAGTGTGTGTACTGCTTCGTGGTACAGTGTGTGTACAGCTTCGTGGTACAGTGTGTGTGTACAGCTTCGTGGTACAGTGTGTGTACAGCTTCGTGGCACAGTGTGTGTACAGCTTCGTGGTACAGTGTGTGTGTACAGCTTCGTGGTACAGTGTGTGTACAGCTTCGTGGTACAGTGTGTGTACAGCTTCATGGTACAGTGTGTGTACAGCTTCGTGGTACAGTGTGTGTACAGCTTCGTGGTACAGTGTGTGTACAGCTTCGTGGTACAGGGTGTGTACAGCTTCATGGTACAGTGTGTGTACAGCTTCGTGGTACAGTGTGTGTACAGCTTCGTGGTACAGTGTGTGTACAGCTTCGTGGTACAGTGTGTGTGTGTGTGTACAGCTTCGTGGTACAGTGTGCGGTACAGCTTTGTGGTACAGTGTGTGTACAGCTTCGTGGTACAGTGTGTGTACAGCTTCGTGGTACAGTGTGTGTACAGCTTCGTGGTACAGTGTGTGTACAGCTTCGTGGTACAGTGTGTGTACAGCTTCATGGTACAGTGTGTGTACAACTTCGTGGTACAGTGTGTGTACAGCTTCGTGGTACAGTGTGTGTACAGCTTCGTGGTACAGTGTGCGGTACAGCTTCGTGGTACAGTGTGTGTACAGCTTCGGGGTACAGTGTGTGTACAGCTTCATGGTACAGTGTGTGTACAGCTTCGTGGTACAGTGTGTGTACAGCTTCGTGGTGCAGTGTGTGTACAGCTTCGTGGTACAGTGTGTGTACAGCTTCGTGGTACAGTGTGTGTGTACAGCTTCGTGGTACAGTGTGTGTACAGCTTCGTGGTACAGTGTGTGTGTACAGCTTCGTGGTACAGTGTGTGTACAGCTTCGTGGTACAGTGTGTGTACAGCTTCATGGTACAGTGTGTGTACAGCTTTGTGGTACAGTGTGTGTACAGCTTCGTGGTACAGTGTGCGGTACAGCTTCGTGGTACAGTGTGTGTGTACAGCTTCGTGATACAGTGTGTGTACAGCTTCCTGGTACAGTGTGTGTACAGCTTCATGGTACAGTGTGTGTACAGCTTCGTGGTACAGTGTGTGTACAGCTTCGTGGTACAGTGTGTGTACAGCTTCGTGGTACAGTGTGCGGTACAGCTTCGTGGTACAGTGTGTGTGTACAGCTTCGTGGTACAGTGTGTGTACAGCTTCATGGTACAGTGTGTATACAGCTTCGTGGTACAGTGTGTGTACAGCTTCGTGGTACAGTGTGTGTACAGCTTCGTAGTACAGTGTGTGTATAGCTTCGTGGTACAGTGTGTGTACAGCTTCGTGGTACAGTGTGTGTACAGCTTCGTGGTACAGTGTGTGCACAGCTTCGTGGTACAGTGTGTGTACAGCTTCGTGGTACAGTGTGTGTACAGCTTCGTGGTACAGTGTGTGTACAGCTTCATGGTACAATGTGTGTACAGCTTCGTGGTACAGTATGTGTACAGCTTCGTGGTACAGTGTGTGTACAGCTTCATGGTACAGTGTGTGTGTACAGCTTCGTGGTACAGTGTGTGTACAGCTTCGTGGTACAGTGTGTGCACAGCTTCGTGGTACAGTGTGTGTACAGCTTCGTGGTACAGTGTGTGTACAGCTTCGTGGTACAGTGTGTGTACAGCTTCATGGTACAGTGTGTGTGTACAGCTTCGTGGTACAGTGTGTGTACAGCTTCGTGGTACAGTGTGTGTACAGCTTCGTGGTACAATGTGTGTGTACAGCTTCGTGGTACAGTGTGTGTACAGCTTCGTGGTACAGTGTGTGTACAGCTTCGTGGTACAGTGTGTGGTACAGCTTCGTGGTACAGTGTGTGTAAAGCTTCGTGGTACAGTGTGTGTACAGCTTCGTGGTACAGTGTGTGTACAGCTTCGTGGTACAGTGTGTGTACAGCTTCGTGGTACAGTGTGTGTACAGCTTCGTGGTACAGTGTGTGTACAGCTTCGTGGTACCGTGTGTGTACAGCTTAATGGTACAGGGTGTGTGTGTACAGCTTCGTGGTACAGTGTGTGCACAGCTTCGTGGTACAGTGTGTGTACAGCTTCGTGGTACAGTGTGTGTGTACAGCTTCGTGGTACAGTGTGTGTACAGCTTCATGGTACAGTGTGTGCACAGCTTCGTGGTACAGTGTGCGGTACAGCTTCGTGGTACAGTGTGTGTACAGCTTCGTGGTACCGTGTGTGTACAGCTTCATGGTACAGTGTGTGTACAGCTTCTTGGTACCGTGTGTGTGTACAGCTTCGTGGTACAATGTGTGTACAGCTTCATGGTACAGTGTGTGTACAGCTTCGTGGTACAGTGTGCGGTACAGCTTCGTGGTACAGTGTGTGTACAGCTTCGTGGTACAGTGTGTGTACAGCTTCGTTGTACAGTGTGTGTACAGCTTCGTGGTACAGTGTGTGTGTGTACAGCTTCGTGGTACAGTGTGTGTACAGCTTCGTGGTACAGTGTGTGTACAGCTTCGTGGTACAGTGTGTGTACAGCTTCGTGGTACAGTGTGTGTACAGCTTCGTGGTACAGTGTGTGTACAGCTTCGTGGTACAGTGTGTGTGTACAGCTTCGTGGTACAGTGTGTGTACAGCTTCGTGGTACAGTGTGTGTACAGCTTCATGGTACAGTGTGTGTACAGCTTCGTGGTACAGTGTGTGTACAGCTTCGTGGTACAATGTGTGTACAGCTTCGTGGTACAGTGTGTGTACAGCTTCGTGGTACAGTGTGTGTGTACAGCTTCGTGGTACAGTGTGTGTACAGCGTCGTGGTACAGTGTGTGTACAGCTTCGTGGTACAGTGTGTGTACAGCTTCGTGGTACAGTGTGTGTACAGCTTCATGGTACAGGGTGTGTACAGCTTCATGGTACAGTGTGTGTACAGCTTCGTGGTACAGTGTGCGGTACAGCTTCGTGGTACAGTGTGTGTACAGCTTCGTGGTACAGTGTGCGGTACAGCTTCGTGGTACAGTGTGTGTACAGCTTCGTGGTACAGTGTGTGTACAGCTTCGTGGTACAGTGTGTGTACAGCTTCGTGGTACAGTGTGTGTGTACAGCTTCGTGGTACAGTGTGTGTACAGCTTCATGGTACAGTGTGTGTACAGCTTCGTGGTACAGTGTGCGGTACAGCTTCGTGGTACAGTGTGTGTACAGCTTCGTGGTACAGTGTGTGTACAGCTTCGTGGTACAGTGTATGTACAGCTTCGTGGTACAGTGTGTGTGTGTACAGCTTCGTGGTACAGTGTGTGTACAGCTTCGTGGTACAGTGTGTGTACAGCTTCGTGGTACAGTGTGTGTACAGCTTCGTGGTACAGTGTGTGTACAGCTTCGTGGTACAGTGTGTGTACAGCTTCATGGTACAGTGTGTGTACAGCTTCGTGGTAGAGTGTGTGTACAGCTGCATGGTACAGTGTGTGTACAGCTTCGTGGTACAGTGTGTGTACAGCTTCGTGGTACAGTGTGTGTACAGCTTCGTGGTACAGTGTGTGTGTACAGCTTCGTGGTACAGTGTGTGTACAGCTTCGTGGTACAGTGTGTGTACAGCTTCGTGGTACAGTGTGTGTACAGCTTCGTGGTACAGTGTGTGTACAGCTTCATGGTACAGGGTGTGTGCAGCTTCATGGTGCAGTGTGTGTACAGCTTCGTGGTACAGTGTGTGTACAGCTTCGTGGTACAGTGTGTGTACAGCTTCGTGGTACAGTGTGTGTACAGCTTCGTGGTACAGTGTGTGTACAGCTTCGTGGTACAGTGTGTGTACAGCTTCGTGGTACAGTGTGTGTACAGCTTCGTGGTATAGTGTGTGTGTACAGCTTCGTGGTACAGTGTGTGTACAGCTTCGTGGTACAGTGTGTGTACAGCTTCATGGTACAGTGTGTGTACAGCTTCATGGTACAGTGTGTGTACAGCTTCGTGGTACAGTGTGTGTACAGCTTCGTGGTACAGTGTGTGTACAGCTTCGTCGTACAGTGTGTGTAAAGCTTCGTGGTACAGTGTGTGTACAGCTTCGTGGTACAGTGTGTGTACAGCTTCGTGGTACAGTGTGTGTGTACAGCTTCGTGGTGCAGTGTGTGTACAGCTTCGTAGTACAGTGTGTGTACAGCTTCGTGGTACAGTGTGTGTACAGCTTCGTGGTCCAGTGTGTGTACAGCTTCGTGGTACAGTGTGTGTGTACAGCTTCGTGGTACAGTGTGTGTACAGCTTCGTGGTACAGTGTGTGTACAGCTTCGTGGTACAGTGTGTGTACAGCTTCATGGTACAGTGTGTGTACAGCTTCGTGGTACAGTGTGTGTGTACAGCTTCGTGGTACAGTGTGTGTACAGCTTCGTGGTACAGTGTGTGTACAGCTTCGTTGTTTCAGTGTGTGTATAGCTTCGTGGTACAGTGTGTGTACAGCTTCGTGGTACAGTGTCTGTACAGCTTCGTGGTACAGTGTGTGTACAGCTTCGTGGTACAGTGTGTGTACAGCTTCGTGGTACAGTGTGTGTGTGTGTACAGCTTCGTGGTACAGTGTGCGGTACAGCTTTGTGGTACAGTGTGTGTACAGCTTCGTGGTACAGTGTGTGTACAGCTTCGTGGTACAGTGTGTGTACAGCTTCGTGGTACAGTGTGTGTACAGCTTCGTGGTACAGTGTGTGTACAGCTTCGTGGTACAGTGTGTGTACAGCTTCATGGTACAGTGTGTGTACAACTTCGTGGTACAGTGTGTGTACAGCTTCGTGGTACAGTGTGTGTACAGCTTCGTGGTACAGTGTGCGGTACAGCTTCGTGGTACAGTGTGTGTACAGCTTCGGGGTACAGTGTGTGTACAGCTTCATGGTACAATGTGTGTACAGCTTCGTGGTACAGTGTGTGTACAGCTTCGTGGTACAGTGTGTGTACAGCTTCGTGGTACAGTGTGTGTACAGCTTCGTGGTACAGTGTGTGTGTACAGCTTCGTGGTACAGTGTGTGTACAGCTTCGTGGTACAGTGTGTGTGTGTGTACAGCTTCGTGGTACAGTGTGTGTACAGCTTCGTGGTACAGTGTGTGTACAGCTTCATGGTACAGTGTGTTTACAGCTTTGTGGTACAGTGTGTGTACAGCTTCGTGGTACAGTGTGCGGTACAGCTTCGTGGTACAGTGTGTGTGTACAGCTTCGTGATACAGTGTGTGTACAGCTTCCTGGTACAGTGTGTGTACAGCTTCATGGTACAGTGTGTGTACAGCTTCGTGGTACAGTGTGTGTACAGCTTCGTGGTACAGTGTGTGTACAGCTTCGTGGTACAGTGTGCGGTACAGCTTCGTGGTACAGTGTGTGTGTACAGCTTCGTGGTACAGTGTGTGTACAGCTTCATGGTACAGTGTGTATACAGCTTCGTGGTACAGTGTGTGCACAGCTTCGTGGTACAGTTTGTGTACAGCTTCGTGGTACAGTGTGTGTACAGCTTCGTGGTACAGTGTGTGTACAGCTTCGTGGTACAGTGTGTGTACAGCTTCGTGGTACAGTGTGTGCACAGCTTCGTGGTACAGTGTGTGTACAGCTTCGTGGTACAGTGTGTGTACAGCTTCGTGGTACAGTGTGTGTACAGCTTCATGGTACAGTGTGTGTACAGCTTCGTGGTACAGTATGTGTACAGCTTCGTGGTACAGTGTGTGTACAGCTTCATGGTACAGTGTGTGTGTACAGCTTCGTGGTACAGTGTGTGCACAGCTTCGTGGTACAGTGTGTGTACAGCTTCGTGGTACAGTGTGTGTACAGCTTCGTGGTACAGTGTGTGTACAGCTTCGTGGTACAGTGTGTGTACAGCTTCGTGGTACAGTGTGTGTACAGCTTCGTCGTACAGTGTGTGTACAGCTTCATGGTACAGTGTGTGTGTACAGCTTCGTGGTACAGTGTGTGTACAGCTTCGTGGTACAGTGTGTGTACAGCTTCGTGGTACAATGTGTGTGTACAGCTTCGTGGTACAGTGTGTGTACAGCTTCGTGGTACAGTGTGTGTACAGCTTCTTGGTACAGTGTGTGGTACAGCTTCGTGGTACAGTGTGTGTACAGCTTCGTGGTACAGTGTGTGTACAGCTTCGTGGTACAGTGTGTGTACAGCTTCGTGGTACAGTGTGTGTACAGCTTCGTGGTACAGTGTGTGTACAGCTTCGTGGTACAGTGTGTGTACAGCTTCGTGGTACCGTGTGTGTACAGCTTCATGGTACAGGGTGTGTGTGTACAGCTTCGTGGTACAGTGTGTGTGTGTACAGCTTCGTGGTACAGTGTGTGTACAGCTTCGTGGTACAGTGTGTGTACAGCTTCGTGGTACAGTGTGTGTACAGCTTCGTGGTACAGTGTGTGTACAGCTTCGTGGTACAGTGTGTGTGTACAGCTTCGTGGTACAGTGTGTGTACAGCTTCGTGGTACAGTGTGTGTACAGCTTCATGGTACAGTGTGTGTACAGCTTCGTGGTACAGTGTGTGTGTACAGCTTCGTGGTAAAATGTGTGTACAGCTTCGTGGTACAGTGTGTGTACAGCTTCGTGGTACAGTGTGTGTACAGCTTCGTGGTACAGTGTGTGCACAGCTTCGTGGTACAGCGTGTGTACAGCTTCGTGGTACAGTGTGTGTACAGCTTCGTGGTACAGTGTGTGTACAGCTTCATGGTACAATGTGTGTACAGCTTCGTGGTACAGTATGTGTACAGCTTCGTGGTACAGTGTGTGTACAGCTTCATGGTACAGTGTGTGTGTACAGCTTCGTGGTACAGTGTGTGTACAGCTTCGTGGTACAGTGTGTGCACAGCTTCGTGGTACAGTGTGTGTACAGCTTCGTGGTACAGTGTGTGTACAGCTTCGTGGTACAGTGTGTGTACAGCTTCATGGTACAGTGTGTGTGTACAGCTTCGTGGTACAGTGTGTGTACAGCTTCGTGGTACAGTGTGTGTACAGCTTCGTGGTACAATGTGTGTGTACAGCTTCGTGGTACAGTGTGTGTACAGCTTCGTGGTACAGTGTGTGTACAGCTTCGTGGTACAGTGTGTGGTACAGCTTCGTGGTACAGTGTGTGTAAAGCTTCGTGGTACAGTGTGTGTACAGCTTCGTGGTACAGTGTGTGTACAGCTTCGTGGTACAGTGTGTGTACAGCTTCGTGGTACAGTGTGTGTACAGCTTCGTGGTACAGTGTGTGTACAGCTTCGTGGTACCGTGTGTGTACAGCTTAATGGTACAGGGTGTGTGTGTACAGCTTCGTGGTACAGTGTGTGCACAGCTTCGTGGTACAGTGTGTGTACAGCTTCGTGGTACAGTGTGTGTGTACAGCTTCGTGGTACAGTGTGTGTACAGCTTCATGGTACAGTGTGTGCACAGCTTCGTGGTACAGTGTGCGGTACAGCTTCGTGGTACAGTGTGTGTACAGCTTCGTGGTACCGTGTGTGTACAGCTTCATGGTACAGTGTGTGTACAGCTTCTTGGTACCGTGTGTGTGTACAGCTTCGTGGTACAATGTGTGTACAGCTTCATGGTACAGTGTGTGTACAGCTTCGTGGTACAGTGTGCGGTACAGCTTCGTGGTACAGTGTGTGTACAGCTTCGTGGTACAGTGTGTGTACAGCTTCGTTGTACAGTGTGTGTACAGCTTCGTGGTACAGTGTGTGTGTGTACAGCTTCGTGGTACAGTGTGTGTACAGCTTCGTGGTACAGTGTGTGTACAGCTTCGTGGTACAGTGTGTGTACAGCTTCGTGGTACAGTGTGTGTACAGCTTCGTGGTACAGTGTGTGTACAGCTTCGTGGTACAGTGTGTGTGTACAGCTTCGTGGTACAGTGTGTGTACAGCTTCGTGGTACAGTGTGTGTACAGCTTCATGGTACAGTGTGTGTACAGCTTCGTGGTACAGTGTGTGTACAGCTTCGTGGTACAATGTGTGTACAGCTTCGTGGTACAGTGTGTGTACAGCTTCGTGGTACAGTGTGTGTGTACAGCTTCGTGGTACAGTGTGTGTACAGCGTCGTGGTACAGTGTGTGTACAGCTTCGTGGTACAGTGTGTGTACAGCTTCGTGGTACAGTGTGTGTACAGCTTCATGGTACAGGGTGTGTACAGCTTCATGGTACAGTGTGTGTACAGCTTCGTGGTACAGTGTGCGGTACAGCTTCGTGGTACAGTGTGTGTACAGCTTCGTGGTACAGTGTGCGGTACAGCTTCGTGGTACAGTGTGTGTACAGCTTCGTGGTACAGTGTGTGTACAGCTTCGTGGTACAGTGTGTGTACAGCTTCGTGGTACAGTGTGTGTGTACAGCTTCGTGGTACAGTGTGTGTACAGCTTCATGGTACAGTGTGTGTACAGCTTCGTGGTACAGTGTGCGGTACAGCTTCGTGGTACAGTGTGTGTACAGCTTCGTGGTACAGTGTGTGTACAGCTTCGTGGTACAGTGTATGTACAGCTTCGTGGTACAGTGTGTGTGTGTACAGCTTCGTGGTACAGTGTGTGTACAGCTTCGTGGTACAGTGTGTGTACAGCTTCGTGGTACAGTGTGTGTACAGCTTCGTGGTACAGTGTGTGTACAGCTTCGTGGTACAGTGTGTGTACAGCTTCATGGTACAGTGTGTGTACAGCTTCGTGGTAGAGTGTGTGTACAGCTGCATGGTACAGTGTGTGTACAGCTTCGTGGTACAGTGTGTGTACAGCTTCGTGGTACAGTGTGTGTACAGCTTCGTGGTACAGTGTGTGTGTACAGCTTCGTGGTACAGTGTGTGTACAGCTTCGTGGTACAGTGTGTGTACAGCTTCGTGGTACAGTGTGTGTACAGCTTCGTGGTACAGTGTGTGTACAGCTTCATGGTACAGGGTGTGTGCAGCTTCATGGTGCAGTGTGTGTACAGCTTCGTGGTACAGTGTGTGTACAGCTTCGTGGTACAGTGTGTGTACAGCTTCGTGGTACAGTGTGTGTACAGCTTCGTGGTACAGTGTGTGTACAGCTTCGTGGTACAGTGTGTGTACAGCTTCGTGGTACAGTGTGTGTACAGCTTCGTGGTATAGTGTGTGTGTACAGCTTCGTGGTACAGTGTGTGTACAGCTTCGTGGTACAGTGTGTGTACAGCTTCATGGTACAGTGTGTGTACAGCTTCATGGTACAGTGTGTGTACAGCTTCGTGGTACAGTGTGTGTACAGCTTCGTGGTACAGTGTGTGTACAGCTTCGTCGTACAGTGTGTGTAAAGCTTCGTGGTACAGTGTGTGTACAGCTTCGTGGTACAGTGTGTGTACAGCTTCGTGGTACAGTGTGTGTGTACAGCTTCGTGGTGCAGTGTGTGTACAGCTTCGTAGTACAGTGTGTGTACAGCTTCGTGGTACAGTGTGTGTACAGCTTCGTGGTCCAGTGTGTGTACAGCTTCGTGGTACAGTGTGTGTGTACAGCTTCGTGGTACAGTGTGTGTACAGCTTCGTGGTACAGTGTGTGTACAGCTTCGTGGTACAGTGTGTGTACAGCTTCATGGTACAGTGTGTGTACAGCTTCGTGGTACAGTGTGTGTGTACAGCTTCGTGGTACAGTGTGTGTACAGCTTCGTGGTACAGTGTGTGTACAGCTTCGTTGTTTCAGTGTGTGTATAGCTTCGTGGTACAGTGTGTGTACAGCTTCGTGGTACAGTGTCTGTACAGCTTCGTGGTACAGTGTGTGTACAGCTTCGTGGTACAGTGTGTGTACAGCTTCGTGGTACAGTGTGTGTGTGTGTACAGCTTCGTGGTACAGTGTGCGGTACAGCTTTGTGGTACAGTGTGTGTACAGCTTCGTGGTACAGTGTGTGTACAGCTTCGTGGTACAGTGTGTGTACAGCTTCGTGGTACAGTGTGTGTACAGCTTCGTGGTACAGTGTGTGTACAGCTTCGTGGTACAGTGTGTGTACAGCTTCATGGTACAGTGTGTGTACAACTTCGTGGTACAGTGTGTGTACAGCTTCGTGGTACAGTGTGTGTACAGCTTCGTGGTACAGTGTGCGGTACAGCTTCGTGGTACAGTGTGTGTACAGCTTCGGGGTACAGTGTGTGTACAGCTTCATGGTACAATGTGTGTACAGCTTCGTGGTACAGTGTGTGTACAGCTTCGTGGTACAGTGTGTGTACAGCTTCGTGGTACAGTGTGTGTACAGCTTCGTGGTACAGTGTGTGTGTACAGCTTCGTGGTACAGTGTGTGTACAGCTTCGTGGTACAGTGTGTGTGTGTGTACAGCTTCGTGGTACAGTGTGTGTACAGCTTCGTGGTACAGTGTGTGTACAGCTTCATGGTACAGTGTGTTTACAGCTTTGTGGTACAGTGTGTGTACAGCTTCGTGGTACAGTGTGCGGTACAGCTTCGTGGTACAGTGTGTGTGTACAGCTTCGTGATACAGTGTGTGTACAGCTTCCTGGTACAGTGTGTGTACAGCTTCATGGTACAGTGTGTGTACAGCTTCGTGGTACAGTGTGTGTACAGCTTCGTGGTACAGTGTGTGTACAGCTTCGTGGTACAGTGTGCGGTACAGCTTCGTGGTACAGTGTGTGTGTACAGCTTCGTGGTACAGTGTGTGTACAGCTTCATGGTACAGTGTGTATACAGCTTCGTGGTACAGTGTGTGCACAGCTTCGTGGTACAGTTTGTGTACAGCTTCGTGGTACAGTGTGTGTACAGCTTCGTGGTACAGTGTGTGTACAGCTTCGTGGTACAGTGTGTGTACAGCTTCGTGGTACAGTGTGTGCACAGCTTCGTGGTACAGTGTGTGTACAGCTTCGTGGTACAGTGTGTGTACAGCTTCGTGGTACAGTGTGTGTACAGCTTCATGGTACAGTGTGTGTACAGCTTCGTGGTACAGTATGTGTACAGCTTCGTGGTACAGTGTGTGTACAGCTTCATGGTACAGTGTGTGTGTACAGCTTCGTGGTACAGTGTGTGCACAGCTTCGTGGTACAGTGTGTGTACAGCTTCGTGGTACAGTGTGTGTACAGCTTCGTGGTACAGTGTGTGTACAGCTTCGTGGTACAGTGTGTGTACAGCTTCGTGGTACAGTGTGTGTACAGCTTCGTCGTACAGTGTGTGTACAGCTTCATGGTACAGTGTGTGTGTACAGCTTCGTGGTACAGTGTGTGTACAGCTTCGTGGTACAGTGTGTGTACAGCTTCGTGGTACAATGTGTGTGTACAGCTTCGTGGTACAGTGTGTGTACAGCTTCGTGGTACAGTGTGTGTACAGCTTCTTGGTACAGTGTGTGGTACAGCTTCGTGGTACAGTGTGTGTACAGCTTCGTGTACAGTGTGTGTACAGCTTCGTGGTACAGTGTGTGTACAGCTTCGTGGTACAGTGTGTGTACAGCTTCGTGGTACAGTGTGTGTACAGCTTCGTGGTACAGTGTGTGTACAGCTTCGTGGTACCGTGTGTGTACAGCTTCATGGTACAGGGTGTGTGTGTACAGCTTCGTGGTACAGTGTGTGTGTGTACAGCTTCGTGGTACAGTGTGTGTACAGCTTCGTGGTACAGTGTGTGTACAGCTTCGTGGTACAGTGTGTGTACAGCTTCGTGGTACAGTGTGTGTACAGCTTCGTGGTACAGTGTGTGTGTACAGCTTCGTGGTACAGTGTGTGTACAGCTTCGTGGTACAGTGTGTGTTACAGCTTCATGGTACAGTGTGTGTACAGCTTCGTGGTACAGTGTGTGTGTACAGCTTCGTGGTAAAATGTGTGTACAGCTTCGTGGTACAGTGTGTGTACAGCTTCGTGGTACAGTGTGTGTGTACAGCTTCGTGGTACAGTGTGTGTACAGCTTCGTGGTACAGTGTGTGTACAGCTTCGTGGTACAGTGTGTGTACAGCTTCGTGGTATAGTGTGTGTACAGCTTCATGGTACAGGGTGTGTACAGCTTCATGGTACAGTGTGTGTACAGCTTCGTGGTACAGTGTGCGGTACAGCTTCGTGGTACAGTGTGTGTACAGCTTCGTGGTACAGTGTGCGGTACAGCTTCGTGGTACAGTGTGTGTACAGCTTCGTGGTACAGTGTGTGTACAGCTTCGTGGTACAGTGTGTGTACAGCTTCGTGGTACAGTGTGTGTGTACAGCTTCGTGGTACAGTGTGTGTACAGCTTCATGGTACAGTGTGTGTACAGCTTCGTGGTACAGTGTGCGGTACAGCTTCGTGGTACAGTGTGTGTACAGCTTCGTGGTACAGTGTGTGTACAGCTTCGTGGTACAGTGTGTGTGTGTACAGCTTCGTGGTACAGTGTGTGTACAGCTTCGTGGTACAGTGTGTGTACAGCTTCGTGGTACAGTGTGTGTACAGCTTCGTGGTACAGTGTGTGTACAGCTTCGTAGTACAGTGTGTGTACAGCTTCGTGGTACAGTGTGTGTACAGCTTCATGGTACAGTGTGTGTACAGCTTCGTGGTAGAGTGTGTGTACAGCTGCATGGTACAGTGTGTGTACAGCTTCGTGGTACAGTGTGTGTACAGCTTCGTGGTACAGTGTGTGTACAGCTTCGTGGTACAGTGTGTGTGTACAGCTTCGTGGTACAGTGTGTGTACAGCTTCGTGGTACAGTGTGTGTACAGCTTCGTGGTACAGTGTGTGTACAGCTTCGTGGTACAGTGTGTGTACAGCTTCATGGTACAGGGTGTGTACAGCTTCATGGTGCAGTGTGTGTACAGCTTCGTGGTACAGTGTGTGTACAGCTTCGTGGTACAGTGTGTGTGTACAGCTTCGTGTACAGTGTGTGTGTACAGCTTCGTGGTACAGTGTGCGGTACATCTTTGTGGTACAGTGTGTGTACAGCTTCGTGGTACAGTGTGTGTACAGCTTCGTGGTACAGTGTGTACAGCTTCGTGGTACAGTGTGTGTACAGCTTCGTGGTACAGTGTGTGTACAGCTTCGTGGTACAGTGTGTGTACAGCTTCATGGTACAGTGTGTGTACAGCTTCGTGGTACAGTGTGTGTACAGCTTTGTGGTACAGTGTGCGGTACAGCTTCGTGGTACAGTGTGTGTACAGCTTCGTGGTACAGTGTGCGGTAAAGCTTCGTGGTACAGTGTGTGTGTACAGCTTCGTGGTACAGTGTGTGTACAGCTTCATGGTACAGTGTGTATACAGCTTCGTGGTACAGTGTGTGTACAGCTTCGTGGTACAGTGTGTGTACAGCTTCGTGGTACAGTGTGTGTACAGCTTCGTGGTACAGTGTGTGTACAGCTTCGTGGTACAGTGTGTGTACAGCTTCGTGGTACAGTGTGAGTACAGCTTCGTGGTAACAGTGTGTGTACAGCTTCATGGTACAGTGTGTGTACAGCTTCGTGGTACAGTGTGTGTACAGCTTCGTGGTACAGTGTGTGTACATCTTCGTGGTACAGTGTGTGTGTACAGCTTCGTGGTACAGTGTGTGTACAGCTTCGTGGTACAGTGTGTGTGTACAGCTTCGTGGTACAGTGTGTGTACAGCTTCGTGGTACAGTGTGTGGTACAGCTTCGTGGTACAGTGTGTGTACAGCTTCATGGTACAGTGTGTGTGCACAGCTTCGTGGTACAGTGTGTGTACAGCCTTGTGGTACAGTGTGTGGTACAGCTTCGTGGTACAGTTTGTGTACAGATTCGTGGTACAGTGTGTGTACAGCTTCGTGGTACAGTGTGTGTACAGCTTCATGTTACAGTGTGTGTACAGCTTCGTGGTACAGTGTGTGTACAGCTTCGTGGTACAGTGTGTGTGTACAGCTTCGTGGTACAGTGTGTGTACAGCTTCGTGGTACAGTGTGTGGTACAGCTTCGTGGTACAGTGTGGGTGTACAGCTTCATGGTACAGTGTGTGTACAGCTTCGTGGTACAGTGTGTGTGTACAGCTTCGTGGTACAGTGTGTGTACCGCTTCGTGGTACAGTGTGTGTACAGCTTCATGGTACAGTGTGTGTACAGCTTCGTGGTACAGTGTGTGTACAGCTTCGTGGTACAGTGTGTGTACAGCTTCGTGGTACAGGGTGTGTACAGCTTCATGGTACAGTGTGTGTACAGCTTCGTGGTACAGTGTGTGTACAGCTTCGTGGTACAGTGTGTGTACAGCTTCGTGGTACAGTGTGTGTACAGCTTCGTGGTACAGTGTGTGTACAGCTTCGTGGTACAGTGTGTGTACAGCTTCGTGGTACAGTGTGTGTACAGCTTCGTGGTACAGTGTGTGTACAGCTTCGTGGTACAGTGTGTGTACAGCTTCGTGGTACAGTGTGTGTACAGCTTCGTGGTACAGTGTGTGTACAGCTTCGTGGTACAGTGTGTGTACAGCTTCGTGGTACAGTGTGTGTACAGCTTCGTGGTACAGTGTGTGTACAGCTTCGTGGTACAGTGTGTGTACAGCTTCGTGGTACAGTGTGTGTACAGCTTCGTGGTACAGTGTGTGTACAGCTTCGTGGTACAGTGTGTGTACAGCTTCGTGGTACAGTGTGTGTGTACAGCTTCGTGGTACAGTGTGTGTACAGCTTCGTGGTACAGTGTGTGTACAGCTTCATGGTACAGTGTGTGTACAGCTTCATGGTACAGTGTGTGTACAGCTTCGTGGTACAGTGTGTGTACAGCTTCGTGGTACAGTGTGTGTACAGCTTCGTCGTACAGTGTGTGTACAGCTTCGTGGTACAGTGTGTGTACAGCTTCGTGGTACAGTGTGTGTACAGCTTCGTGGTACAGTGTGTGTGTACAGCTTCGTGGTGCAGTGTGTGTACAGCTTCGTGGTACAGTGTGTGTACAGCTTCGTGGTACAGTGTGTGTACAGCTTCGTGGTCCAGTGTGTGTACAGCTTCGTGGTACAGTGTGTGTGTACAGCTTCGTGGTACAGTGTGTGTACAGCTTCGTGGTACAGTGTGTTGTACAGCTTCATGGTACAGTGTGTGTACAGCTCATGGTACAGTGTGTGTACAGCTTCGTGGTACAGTGTGTGTACAGCTTCGTGGTACAGTGTGTGTACAGCTTCGTCGTACAGTGTGTGTACAGCTTCATGGTGCAGTGTGTGTACAGCTTCGTGGTACAGTGTGTGTACAGCTTCGTGGTACAGTGTGTGTACAGCTTCGTGGTACAGTGTGTGTGTACAGCTTCGTGGTACAGTGTGCGGTACAGCTTTGTGGTACAGTGTGTGTACAGCTTCGTGGTACAGTGTGTGTACAGCTTCGTGGTACAGTGTGTACAGCTTCGTGGTACAGTGTGTGTACAGCTTCGTGGTACAGTGTGTGTACAGCTTCGTGGTACAGTGTGTGTACAGCTTCATGGTACAGTGTGTGTACAGCTTCGTGGTACAGTGTGTGTACAGCTTCGTGGTACAGTGTGCGGTACAGCTTCGTGGTACAGTGTGTGTACAGCTTCGTGGTACAGTGTGTGTACAGCTTCATGGTACAGTGTGTGTACAGCTTCGTGGTACAGTGTGTGTACAGCTTCGTGGTACAGTGTGTGTACAGCTTCGTGGTACAGTGTGTGTACAGCTTCGTGGTACAGTGTGTGTACAGCTTCGTGGTACAGTGTGTGTGTACAGCTTCGGGGTACAGTGTGTGTACAGCTTCGTGGTACAGTGTGTGTGTACAGCTTCGTGGTACAGTGTGTGTACAGCTTCGTGGTACAGTGTGTGTACAGCTTCATGGTACAGTGTGTGTACAGCTTCGTGGTACAGTGTGCGGTACAGCTTCGTGGTACAGTGTGTGTGTACAGCTTCGTGGTACAGTGTGTGTACAGCTTCGTGGTACAGTGTGTGTACAGCTTCGTGGTACAGTGTGTGTACAGCTTCGTGGTATAGTGTGTGTACAGCTTCATGGTACAGGGTGTGTACAGCTTCATGGTACAGTGTGTGTACAGCTTCGTGGTACAGTGTGCGGTACAGCTTCGTGGTACAGTGTGTGTACAGCTTCGTGGTACAGTGTGCGGTACAGCTTCGTGGTACAGTGTGTGTACAGCTTCGTGGTACAGTGTGTGTACAGCTTCGTGGTACAGTGTGTGTACAGCTTCGTGGTACAGTGTGTGTGTACAGCTTCGTGGTACAGTGTGTGTACAGCTTCATGGTACAGTGTGTGTACAGCTTCGTGGTACAGTGTGCGGTACAGCTTCGTGGTACAGTGTGTGTACAGCTTCGTGGTACAGTGTGTGTACAGCTTCGTGGTACAGTGTGTGTACAGCTTCGTGGTACAGTGTGTGTGTGTACAGCTTCGTGGTACAGTGTGTGTACAGCTTCGTGGTACAGTGTGTGTACAGCTTCGTGGTACAGTGTGTGTACAGCTTCGTGGTACAGTGTGTGTACAGCTTCGTAGTACAGTGTGTGTACAGCTTCGTGGTACAGTGTGTGTACAGCTTCATGGTACAGTGTGTGTACAGCTTCGTGGTAGAGTGTGTGTACAGCTGCATGGTACAGTGTGTGTACAGCTTCGTGGTACAGTGTGTGTACAGCTTCGTGGTACAGTGTGTGTACAGCTTCGTGGTACAGTGTGTGTGTACAGCTTCGTGGTACAGTGTGTGTACAGCTTCGTGGTACAGTGTGTGTACAGCTTCGTGGTACAGTGTGTGTACAGCTTCGTGGTACAGTGTGTGTACAGCTTCATGGTACAGGGTGTGTACAGCTTCATGGTGCAGTGTGTGTACAGCTTCGTGGTACAGTGTGTGTACAGCTTCGTGGTACAGTGTGTGTACAGCTTCGTGGTACAGTGTGTGTGTACAGCTTCGTGGTACAGTGTGCGGTACATCTTTGTGGTACAGTGTGTGTACAGCTTCGTGGTACAGTGTGTGTACAGCTTCGTGGTACAGTGTGTACAGCTTCGTGGTACAGTGTGTGTACAGCTTCGTGGTACAGTGTGTGTACAGCTTCGTGGTACAGTGTGTGTACAGCTTCATGGTACAGTGTGTGTACAGCTTCGTGGTACAGTGTGTGTACAGCTTTGTGGTACAGTTTGCGGTACAGCTTCGTGGTACAGTGTGTGTACAGCTTCGTGGTACAGTGTGCGGTAAAGCTTCGTGGTACAGTGTGTGTGTACAGCTTCGTGGTACAGTGTGTGTACAGCTTCGTGGTACAGTGTGTGTGTACAGCTTCGTGGTACAGTGTGTGTACAGCTTCGTGGCACAGTGTGTGTACAGCTTCGTGGTACAGTGTGTGTGTACAGCTTCGTGGTACAGTGTGTGTACAGCTTCGTGGTACAGTGTGTGTACAGCTTCATGGTACAGTGTGTGTACAGCTTCGTGGTACAGTGTGTGTACAGCTTCGTGGTACAGTGTGTGTACAGCTTCGTGGTACAGGGTGTGTACAGCTTCATGGTACAGTGTGTGTACAGCTTCGTGTACAGTGTGTGTACAGCTTCGTGGTACAGTGTGTGTACAGCTTCGTGGTACAGTGTGTGTGTGTGTGTGTACAGCTTCGTGGTACAGTGTGCGGTACAGCTTTGTGGTACAGTGTGTGTACAGCTTCGTGGTACAGTGTGTGTACAGCTTCGTGGTACAGTGTGTGTACAGCTTCGTGGTACAGTGTGTGTACAGCTTCGTGGTACAGTGTGTGTACAGCTTCATGGTACAGTGTGTGTACAACTTCGTGGTACAGTGTGTGTACAGCTTCGTGGTACAGTGTGTGTACAGCTTCGTGGTACAGTGTGCGGTACAGCTTCGTGGTACAGTGTGTGTACAGCTTCGGGGTACAGTGTGTGTACAGCTTCATGGTACAGTGTGTGTACAGCTTCGTGGTACAGTGTGTGTACAGCTTCGTGGTGCAGTGTGTGTACAGCTTCGTGGTACAGTGTGTGTACAGCTTCGTGGTACAGTGTGTGTGTACAGCTTCGTGGTACAGTGTGTGTACAGCTTCGTGGTACAGTGTGTGTGTACAGCTTCGTGGTACAGTGTGTGTACAGCTTCGTGGTACAGTGTGTGTACAGCTTCATGGTACAGTGTGTGTACAGCTTTTGTGGTACAGTGTGTGTACAGCTTCGTGGTACAGTGTGCGGTACAGCTTCGTGGTACAGTGTGTGTGTACAGCTTCGTGATACAGTGTGTGTACAGCTTCCTGGTACAGTGTGTGTACAGCTTCATGGTACAGTGTGTGTACAGCTTCGTGGTACAGTGTGTGTACAGCTTCGTGGTACAGTGTGTGTACAGCTTCGTGGTACAGTGTGCGGTACAGCTTCGTGGTACAGTGTGTGTGTACAGCTTCGTGGTACAGTGTGTGTACAGCTTCATGGTACAGTGTGTATACAGCTTCGTGGTACAGTGTGTGTACAGCTTCGTGGTACAGTGTGTGTACAGCTTCGTAGTACAGTGTGTGTATAGCTTCGTGGTACAGTGTGTGTACAGCTTCGTGGTACAGTGTGTGTACAGCTTCGTGGTACAGTGTGTGCACAGCTTCGTGGTACAGTGTGTGTACAGCTTCGTGGTACAGTGTGTGTACAGCTTCGTGGTACAGTGTGTGTACAGCTTCATGGTACAGTGTGTGTACAGCTTCGTGGTACAGTATGTGTACAGCTTCGTGGTACAGTGTGTGTACAGCTTCATGGTACAGTGTGTGTGTACAGCTTCGTGGTACAGTGTGTGTACAGCTTCGTGGTACAGTGTGTGCACAGCTTCGTGGTACAGTGTGTGTACAGCTTCGTGGTACAGTGTGTGTACAGCTTCGTGGTACAGTGTGTGTACAGCTTCATGGTACAGTGTGTGTGTACAGCTTCGTGGTACAGTGTGTGTACAGCTTCGTGGTACAGTGTGTGTACAGCTTCGTGGTACAATGTGTGTGTACAGCTTCGTGGTACAGTGTGTGTACAGCTTCGTGGTACAGTGTGTGTACAGCTTCGTGGTACAGTGTGTGGTACAGCTTCGTGGTACAGTGTGTGTAAAGCTTCGTGGTACAGTGTGTGTACAGCTTCGTGGTACAGTGTGTGTACAGCTTCGTGGTACAGTGTGTGTACAGCTTCGTGGTACAGTGTGTGTACAGCTTCGTGGTACAGTGTGTGTACAGCTTCGTGGTACCGTGTGTGTACAGCTTCATGGTACAGGGTGTGTGTGTACAGCTTCGTGGTACAGTGTGTGCACAGCTTCGTGGTACAGTGTGTGTACAGCTTCGTGGTACAGTGTGTGTGTACAGCTTCGTGGTACAGTGTGTGTACAGCTTCATGGTACAGTGTGTGCACAGCTTCGTGGTACAGTGTGCGGTACAGCTTCGTGGTACAGTGTGTGTACAGCTTCGTGGTACCGTGTGTGTACAGCTTCATGGTACAGTGTGTGTACAGCTTCTTGGTACCGTGTGTGTGTACAGCTTCGTGGTACAATGTGTGTACAGCTTCATGGTACAGTGTGTGTACAGCTTCGTGGTACAGTGTGCGGTACAGCTTCGTGGTACAGTGTGTGTACAGCTTCGTGGTACAGTGTGTGTACAGCTTCGTTGTACAGTGTGTGTACAGCTTCGTGGTACAGTGTGTGTGTGTACAGCTTCGTGGTACAGTGTGTGTACAGCTTCGTGGTACAGTGTGTGTACAGCTTCGTGGTACAGTGTGTGTACAGCTTCGTGGTACAGTGTGTGTACAGCTTCGTGGTACAGTGTGTGTACAGCTTCGTGGTACAGTGTGTGTGTACAGCTTCGTGGTACAGTGTGTGTACAGCTTCGTGGTACAGTGTGTACAGCTTCATGGTACAGTGTGTGTACAGCTTCGTGGTACAGTGTGTGTACAGCTTTGTGGTACAATGTGTGTACAGCTTCGTGGTACAGTGTGTGTACAGCTTCGTGGTACAGTGTGTGTGTACAGCTTCGTGGTACAGTGTGTGTGTACAGCGTCGTGGTACAGTGTGTGTACAGCTTCGTGGTACAGTGTGTGTACAGCTTCGTGGTACAGTGTGTGTACAGCTTCATGGTACAGGGTGTGTACAGCTTCATGGTACAGTGTGTGTACAGCTTCGTGGTACAGTGTGCGGTACAGCTTCGTGGTACA
>JAXIVJ010011340.1:0-43891 GCA_036785665.1 Chirona hameri
AAGTACGTTTCACCATATGCCTTAGCAGCATCTCCTCGAACTGGCCCCCAGTGAGAATTCCTTATCTGAGGCCTGGATTCTTGTCGTCCCTACAACTAGCCGCACCCGGGCCGTGGTCTGCGCCCAGCAATGGCGTCCGTTCTATCTAGAGCAGTCATTTGTTAGTTTACAGTACCTGTGGCCGCAGAAAGCTGGCTTGTTTCATGGGTTCATAACTGCATTTTCTGAGGTGCTTTCGTCTTTGTGTGAGATTCATCAATTAATCAATCAATCAAATCAAGAACATTTGGGGTGATTCGTTGCTTAAAGAAATGAGTAAGGCTTGTTCCGGTTTTCGGAAACCAACGAAATTACCGCTCTAAACGGGACGAACTCAGCGGGACGAAGCGCCGTTGAATTAAGGTCTGTCTATGCTTTTTACATTTTTCATCATAATATTCGATTTATCCAGTTTTATTTTTAGGGCGCTTTTACACTTTAGTACACTTGTTAGCCAGTAGCGGATCCAGGGGGGGGGGCGTAGGGGCTGAAGACCCCCCCTGCCTTAGAAAACGGGGCACCGCGGCGCCGAAGGCGCCGCGATGACGTTCTTGCAAAGGATTTGCCGGCGCCGAAGGCGCTGTAGCGTTCGATATATTGATGGACAACACGTTCTCCGACACTTGTTAACCTCCGAGTATGCGTATGTTGCTCCGAATTGTCCTAATGATAGGCCTCACAGTTTGATACTGCATGTATGCCCAAATATGTGCATAACAAAATCTAAAAATTGATTGATCTATTTTTTATCGCTTCTGTGGTTTGCCCAACTGACATGTTGAGAGAAGACGTAAAATGGATGCAACATAAGGTACGGAACGTTTCACGTCAATATCTATTATAGTTTTCAAGATACTGAGAAAATCCGGGAGGAGGCAGATTATGCCCCCCCCCCCCCCGGGCGCGGGTTAAGGAAGAGGCATATTTGACCCGTTTAATTGACATATTGGATTGCCGCCCCTCTGGACCATGCCGCCCCTGTTACTGAGGAAATATGCCGCCCTCGGCCTGAAGCCCCTTGCCTTAGAATATCCTGGATCCGCCACTGTTGTTAGCCTCTTTCGGGCGCTTTAGTATATTTTGTAGAATGAACTAAAACACTCTAAAATAACCAGATTTGTTCATGCATTTGATTATACAAAGCAAACTAAAGGGCAATATTCACTAGCGCATATCCTGAGTCCAACGGCAGACAAGTCTCATGGCCACCTGATATCAATTTGACAAGCATGTATGGAATATTTTGCGAAATAAGAAAAATCTACGTCTGTTATTTTTATATCATTGGCACTGCGCCCCAGACAATTACCTCCATTACATAATTTTGGCCCCGGAGGCCACATAATTAAGTGTTTGAACCTATATTTACAACAACAAAAACACTCCGACAAGTTATATATGGTGCTCCACCAATGTCTATCCTGCTCAGTGACAACTGACAACACACATTTTCCTTCAGCCTAATTTAAACAGATTAGTCAACATCAAACTGGGGAACCATTGTTTGCTCCCGAACACAAAGATCGATCTAAATCGATCAGATCAAGGCCAGCTAACTACAGGTGTGGTATTGAATTTCGCTGCGACAAAAGCCAATAATTGTGGTGTTCACCACACTCTGGTGCACACCGAGATCGAGATCGAGATCGAGATGAGTCGAGATCGAGATCGAGATCGAGATGAGTCGAGATCGAGATCGAGATCGAGATGAGGTTTTCCTGTCAGCATCTGCGCAGCGCGCAACATTCGATCTCATCAGAGGTCATTCGTCACGGTCTCAGCCCGAGTCCAAAAACCAACGGTCTAAATCTGGAATAATGACTGCGATACCCCATTCAAAACTCATACTTCTATAGACCACAATGCAAGGTCATCCCACCGGCATCCCAGAAGCTAATCACTCTCAAACGAGACCACCTTCCGTCGAACTCATCAGCCGCCGTCCCCAGTTCAGCTCTACACCTGTCCACAGTCACCATTAATTGAATACTGAGAGGTCCGCTATTACACGTGATTGCCAATAAATCGGAGGCGGGGCGGCGGGCGGAGGGGCGGAGGGGCGGAGGGCGGAGGGCGGAGGGCGGTTGGCGGAGGGCGGAGGGCGGAGGGCGGAGGGCGGAGGGCGGAGGGCGGAGGGCGGAGGGCGGAGGGCGGAGGGCGGAGGGCGGAGGGCGGAGGGGCGGAGGGCGGAGGGCGGAGGGCGGGGCGGAGGGCGGAGGGCGGAGGGCGGAGGGCGGAGGGCGGAGGGCGGAGGGCGGAGGGCGGAGGGCGGAGGGCGGAGGGCGGAGGGCGGAGGGCGGAGGGCGGAGGCGGAGGGCGGAGGACGGAGGGCGGAGGGCGGAGGGCGGAGGGCGGAGGGCGGAGGGCGGAGGGCGGAGGCGGAGGGCGGAGGGCGGAGGGCGGAGGGCGGAGGGCGGAGGGCGGAGGGCGGAGGGCGGAGGGCGGAGGGCGGAGGGCGGAGGGCGGAGGGCGGAGGGCGGAGGGCGGAGGGCGGAGGGCGGAGGGCGGAGGGCGGAGGGGCGGAGGGGCGGAGGGCGGAGGGCGGAGGGCGGAGGGCGGAGGGCGGAGGGCGGAGGGCGGAGGGCGGAGGGCGGAGGGCGGAGGGCGGAGGGCGGAGGGCGGAGGGCGGAGGGCGGAGGGCGGAGGGCGGAGGGCGGAGGGCGGAGGGCGGAGGGCGGAGGGCGGAGGGCGGAGGGCGGAGGGCGGAGGGCGGAGGGGCGTAGGGCGGAGGGCGGAGGGCGGAGGCGGAGGGCGGAGGGCGGAGGCGGGGCGGAGGGCGGAGGGCGGAGGGCGGAGGGCGGAGGGCGGAGGGCGGAGGGCGGAGGGCGGAGGGCGGAGGGCGGAGGGCGGAGGGCGGAGGGCGGAGGGCGGAGGGCGGAGGGCGGAGGGCGGAGGGCGGAGGGCGGAGGGCGGAGGGCGGAGGGCGGAGGGCGGAGGGCGGAGGGCGGGGCGGAGGCGGAGGGCGGAGGGCGGAGGGCGGAGGGCGGGGCGGAGGGCGGAGGGCGGAGGGCGGAGGGCGGAGGGCGGAGGGCGGAGGGCGGAGGGCGGAGGGCGGAGGGCGGAGGGCGGAGGGCGGAGGGCGGAGGGCGGAGGGCGGAGGGCGGAGGGCGGAGGGCGGAGGGCGGAGGGCGGAGGGCGGAGGGCGGAGGGCGGAGGGCGGAGGGCGGAGGGCGGAGGGCGGAGGGCGGAGGGCGGAGGGCCGAGGGCGGAGGGCGGAGGGCGGGAGGTGACAGGCGGCAGCGGGGCGGCCGGAGCAGTGGTTGAGTGTGGTCTCGGTCCCCCGCCTCAGTCCGGTACCGATTGGTGGCGGGGGCGGCCGGAGCAGTGGTTGAGTGTGGTCTCGGTTCCCGCCTCAGTCCGGTACCGAGTGGTTGAGTGTGGTCTCGGTACCCCGCCTCAGTCCGGTTGAGTGTGGTCTCGGTCCCCCGCCTCAGTCCGGTACCGATTGGTGGCGGGGGCGGCCGGAGCAGTGGTTGAGTGTGGTCTCGGTCCCCCGCCTCAGTCCGGTACGGATTGGTGGCGGGGGCGGCCGGAGCAGTGGTTGAGTGTGGTCTCGGTCCCCCGCCTCAGTCCGGTACCGATTGGTGGCGGGGGCGGACGGAGCAGTGGTTGAGTGTGGTCTCGGTCTCCCGCCTCAGTCCGGTACCGATTGGTGGCGGGGGCGGCCGGAGCAGTGGTTGAGTGTGGTCTCGGTCCCCGCCTCAGTCCGGTACCGAGTGGTTGAGTGTGGTCTCGGTACCCCGCCTCAGTCCGGTTGAGTGTGGTCTCGGTCCCCCGCCTCAGTCCGGTACCGATTGGTGGCGGGGTCGGCCGGAGCAGTGGTTGAGTGTGGTCTCGGTCCCCCCGCCTCAGTCCGGTACCGATTGGTGGCGGGGGCGGACGGAGCAGTGGTTGAGTGTGGTCTCGGTCTCCCGCCTCAGTCCGGTACCGATTGGTGGCGGGGGGCGGCCGGAGCAGTGGTTGAGTGTGGTCTCGGTCCCCGCCTCAGTCCGGTACCGAGTGGTTGAGTGTGGTCTCGGTACCCCCGCCTCAGTCCGGTTGAGTGTGGTCTCGGTCCCCCGCCTCAGTCCGGTACCGATTGGTGGCGGGGTCGGCCGGAGCAGTGATTGAGTGTGGTCTCGGTCCCCCGCCTCAGTCCGGTACGGATGGGTTGCGCAGTATGCCGGGCAGCTGAATGATTAACTGCTCCGGATGATAGCGCGGCCGGAGCCTGAATGGCCGTGCTTGAACACGCCGGCAGCCACTCTGAGTTCATCTGACTGCGGAGCGGCAAACAGACGGGCACAGACCGAGACCGGCGGGTACAGAGGCGACACATGGAGACAGCCCGAGACTGGTGGCGACGGGACGGGTTCATCTGACTGCGGAGCTGCAAACAGACGGGCACAGACCGAGACCGGCGGGTACAGAGGCGACACATGGAGACAGCCCGAGACTGGTGGCGACGGGACGGGTTCATCTGACTGCGGAGGGGCAAACAGACGGGCACAGACCGAGACCGGCGGGTACAGAGGCGACACATGGAGACAGCCTGAGACTGGTGGCGACGGGACGGGTTCATCTGACTGCGGAGCGGCAAACAGACGGGCACAGACCGAGACCGGCGGGTACAGAGGCGACACATGGAGACAGCCCGAGACTGGTGGCGACGGGTTTAGACGGGTTTAGATGGGTTTAGACAGGTGGAGACGGGCAGAGACAGTCGAATACAGACGCAGATCAACAAAGACAACCAAAAGCAATCGTAGACAGATGGAGACGGGTGGAGACGGACGGAGAGAGACAGAGGTACGCGGAGACAGACGGAGACACGAGGTGGACCGCGGAGACAGACGGAGACACGAGGAGGAACGCAGAGACACGCGGAAGCAGGCGGATATACATAACACTGCTGGAGAAATGAGACTCTTGGATGAAATAGAGCCTAACTTAAGGCGGCCGCACACTGCGCCATTCGGCGCGCGATATCACTGCGAAATTCCGCCTCGGAAAACCACGCCGACACCGCGGAATACCGTCCTTGTTCCGGCGGATTAGGCGCTATCCGCTCCCGAGAATGCGCCCCGCCGGCCTACAGCATGTCTCCCTACTCGCAACGCTTGACGGTCATTTTTCGAGGAAGATACGAGTTTAGAACCACGAAACTTGCACGTACATATTTCACAACGGTAATAACATGCTGTGCAACATTTTTACGTCTATCTTGCATATATTTCCCGTTGTTAACCTGATCAACTTTGCCTGTCCGCGGTTCCGCGACGTTCAGCCGCGGAAAAAAAACTGGTCTTTTACGCCATTCCGCCGGCGGACATTCGGCGCGTTTAACTTGCGCTTTTCATCGTTTCGGCTGCCGCGGACGCGGAAAATCGCTGAAGATTCGCGGAAAATCGCAACGATATCACCGGACTCCGCGCGCCGAATGGCGCAGTGTGGCTGCCTTTAACCCGCCATTGACGGGGGGGGGGGGGGGGGGTAACGCCCCCCCTGATGAATTATCGTAATAGTTCCAAAATCAATAGCGTGATCAACGTGAAACTTCGGGGTACTGTCTTCGAAAATATTGTTTACGTCTTCTGGAAAAAAATGAAACAATTTCATCGAAGAAATTTCGTGTTATATCGAATTTTGTGATGTCACTACACACGAGTTTTACACCAAAATCAACTAAAATGTAACAGACCGTACAAATGTCATATTTGGAGCAAAATGCAATCCAAAAACGGAAAAAATGGCAAGCAGAAAGGGCTACAATATGGCTATCTCGGAATGGACAAGTTTCACGTTGTGTTTTTTTTGGCTTAAAATAAAAAATAAATAATAATGTACTAAATTTCAGTCATTTTGTCGAAAGATACATAGTTGCAGTACAACAAATTAACAAAGTTTGCAAAAATCCATTGTTAAAAAATGATCTTGATACGCAAACGGTCGTGACGTCACACACGATGTTTGTCCCAATTTGGCCATGGTTGATCATCTGCCGTAACCATGACCGTAACCATTGAAAATATGCACACCACCACACAAAATTGTTACAAGTGTCATATTTAAGTTCTGAAATTTTCAAATGTCGGGATCATGAGCAGCCTGCGCCAACGTACAACCCTGTTTTCCCCTTTGGAACAAGCAGATAATGCTTGTATACTTGTATTGCCTTGATGTGATGCACCTCAGTTTCAGCACTGTGTGAACACCAATGTAATGATTGAACGCGTACCTTTGGTCAAGTTAAACTTCCATGTATAAATAATATTTTTACACAATCGGCTCAGCCGTCCTGAGATATAGAAGAGGGATGAGTGCGTGCGCACGTGGAGAGGCACCCCACCCTGACTTGTGGAAAGGCGGCGGCTGAGAGGTCCCTAAGCACACATCAAATTAGAACACAATCGGCTTAGCCGTTCCTGAGATATATAATAGGAGTGTGCACGCGCGCACGTGCAGAGGCACCACCCCACCCCTGACTTTGGGAAAGTGGCGGCTGAGGGATCCCTAACCAAACACCAAATTTGCACACAATCTGCCTAGCCGTTGCGGAGTTTTTGTTGTTGCGAGAAAATACTTTGCAACACCTTTCACGCGGCACGCGCCACGCGCGGTAATAGTCACCTACGTGAGTCGGCACTGGTCTCAAACAGGGTAGGTTGGATGGGGTTGCTCAGCAAAGAAGCCCGTTTGTCAATCGGACGTGCGGTTGCAGAGATATTAGCTTCTCAAAGGCGTCGCCACGGGCCGGGCCGGGCCGGGCCGGGTTGCCCAACCCGGCCCGTGGCGACGCCTTTGAGAAGCTAATATCTCTGCAACCGCACCGCCACGGGCAACCGTGGCGCCACGGGCAACCGCAACCGCCACGGGCCGCTCATATTCAGATTTTTCCCCTACACCACGGAAGGACGAGCGAGCGGGAAGCGCTCGCTCGTAATAATACTGCATGAGGCCGGTGTAAATACATTTTCAAGACCGATGTGTTTTCTTGATTTTTGAACGAGGCCGGAGGCCGAGGTCAAAAATCAATAAAGCGCAGAGGTCTTGAAAATCAAGGTTGCTATAACAAAAGGTTAGGCAGATCATACGTCACTGATTCTGAAGGTGTATGACTGTACTAAGGGTGTATGACCAGAACTTTATGACTGGGACTATATGACCAAACTGACTGGGTTTGGGAATCAGCAGATCTCCACCAATCCATAAAGGTAAGACAAGCCAACATTTTCCCAGTAGGATCTTCATGGGGCCATCCCCAAAACACCGATTTCCCCGTTGGCTCATGTGTTGAAGGCCACGGACCATGACTTTAGGGACGTCATCACTTAGGAATGTCAAACATTTGGTGGGGGCTGTTGAAAATGTATGCCGGCCGAGTGTGGTATGATTTTTACTATATGTCTCAAATCGCAGTCAAGTTTTTATCGCACACATACTGTTTTCACGCGCTCTGGTAAAATAGATTTGCCCTAGGGCATGTTTCTTTGTTATTATTTATATATATTACCACACCACTGCACTCTATTGCTATTTTGTTTCAGAGTGGCCCAAACCCCCCCTTTTGGCTGGATCAAATTTTGAGTTACAATGTACTTTTTCTCACAGAGAAATATCCATGGGCCCGGGAATCAGCAGTCATATTGACCAAAACATCTTTCGAATAGGATTTTTGATGTCTTCAACACACGGGTTCTGAAAAGTTCATGAACAGTGCCTTTGAACCAATGAGTTTGCCGATTTTGGAGGTTGTCTAATGTTTGTTGTTTATCATCAAAATATATAATTTTTGCCATGAAATGAAAGCCCACTTCATGTTCTTTCATGTGAGGATAAATTCTGAATGGAAAACAAATTGTCCTTCATAGCAAACATACAAAATATATTTTGCGCCTTTATTGCTGACAAACAATAATAATGCCTTTTTGACAATCTCGGAAAATGAATGCTAAAGAATGCTACGGTTAGAACATATAGATCACCTTCATACATGTGTCCTTAATGCATATATATTCACAATATGTAGTGCCACTTTTTGCCCGATTAATATTTATGACAAATTTGGTAAAGCGTTACCAGCCGCGCGGGGCACGGCTCGGCCACTGCACCCGCCACGGCGTAATGGGGGGGGGGGGGGCAATAGGCGGCGTAATGGGGGGGGGGGGGACCGGGGCCACGTGCCCCCTTGAATTTAGAAGGGGGCACTCATATCAAAGTGCCCCCCTTCCCCCTAAATTTGGTATGGCTAAGGTTCATGAGTTAGGTCTAATTATCAAATTTATGGAAACACATTTGCCGTGATTATTTACGAGCGTAATAATGCAGGCCTGGCATTTCCGTTGAATAGGCCAGACGTTGCGTCAATATCACGCAGTGGTTTAGTGCACGACGGAAACCGAGCTAATACACATAATGCGCAGCTTAGATTTAACTCGCGCACCGCTGGGGGGCAATGTCTGCCCTCCCCCCCCCCTCCTGGATTTTCTCGCAATAACTTGAACATCATGAAAGATATTGACGTAAGACTTACAGCACCTTATGCTACATCAATTATACGTCTCCTAAAAAATGAATGCAATTTATTTAGCACGTTGGGAGACTGACGTTTCAATGACGTCATGTCATGCAATTTTTGTGGAAGAACGATAAATGTTTTAAAAACCGTAGAAAATCGAGTTTTGATGAAAATTGCAAATTAAAAACGTCAAAAGAAGAAGAAGAAAATGCATTTTCGTTAAAATGGCTAACTCGGATTATTTGAAATTGTGGGTTTTTTACTTTTAAAAAATTCAAAATAAATTGGTTTCGGGAAAAATTTCTCATTTTTTGTTGAAGATATTACAAAAACAAAATACACTTTCTTAAAGAAACACATATGGAAGATATCCAAACCCAATTTCAAAGCAATATCTTTATTTTTGACTGACTTATGGCTCTCTACGTACCTGACTGACTTATGGCTCCCTAACTCGTGACGTCATTTTGCTGTCGAAATATTACGGAAATATGCTTTTGGATGTATGTTAGGAGAGCTTTGAAACTTTCATGCCATATAAAATACAACCAATATATGGTTACCAAATGACTAATCCCAGCGACTTTTATGGTAGATCGGTTGACTCCCGTTTTTTTACAACCCAGGTCCGCCATTGACAAAACTTTTGTTCAATATCGACATGATGTGCCAGCTCAAATTATTTTGATTGTGCCCTGTTTTGTCAATATAGCACCAGTGCTTTGGAAGTTATTAGGTTGTGACCGCTCTGACATCAAATAGCAACAGCGTGCATTCGGGCCAATGTATTTTGATATCCCCGGCATATGGTAAGTTTTTGTTTACTATATCCCGCAAATTCCAGTCAGGTTTTTATCATACAGACTGTTTTCACGCGCTCTGGTAAAAAAAATGCCCTAGGGCATTTTTCTATTACAACTTGTTACCATATGCCGAGGTATCCTTTCAACATTAGCACGTGCTTTTGGGAAATGCTTTCGGCCCGCTGCGGCTAGTGTTGAAGGTATCTGGGAAGCGATTTGGCCCGGGACATTTTTAGTTTCCCAGACAATTATTTAACAGAATATTCAGAGCGGAAGTGCTAAAATCACACGTATCTATTTGCTATATTTATGATTACTGGATTTGTCGAATACACCATGTGACTCACCTTAAGCCGCGCACTGCAGGGGCTTTGCTCCGAACACGAACTGCAGGGGAGGGGGGTTGATTTCCGCCACCCCCTAAGATCTCGAAAACTACGCTACGTAGCGAGAAGCGAAAAACGGCATTTGATAGCTTGATACATGTTCTATCGAAAGTATTTAGTATTGTTTTAGGTCAGGTCAAAATTGAGGTCACCAGAGGTCATCAAAGGTCAAATTTTCCAGTTTTTACTGTTTTAGGACATCGTATTCCCATATATCTCAGAAACTATGCTAATTAGAAACAAACGGAAAAAACAAACACCATTTTTTTTGCTAAATCGTTTTTCGCTATTAACTTTTTACCTAAAACATATAACGAAAAACTGTTTACGCCATTGTGTTTATATTGTCAAGGTGCTTCGAATGATATACATGGTAACCTTGTTAAGTTAACTTAAAAAAATTGACCTCAGGTCAAGGTCAAGTAGTGATCCAAGTAGGGCATGTTGCATATGGGAAGACGTGTCTCGACGAGACAAACACATTGATGTCTGTTTTACTTCTCTATCTTTATTATGTCGGGAGTTATTGACAAAAAGGTGATGGTGACCTCGCATGACCTCAAATGATCCAATAGGGGTCACTGAACAAAACTTACACTTGGATCATAAAGAATATTCTATAATAACATGATCCAGAAGTAATTGGACTAATATCGTGCATATCCTTGAAATAGGAAGCATTTGTATATTTCCCCATTTACTTATGGGGAAATATACAAATTAGTTACGAAATTGAAATTAGTTACGAAATTGACCTGACCTTAGGTCACCGATATCAAAATTCCGAAATATAAGAAATGTAAGTAACGATGCCCTCATGACATCCTATAAGTTTGAAACTGATCGGTGAAAAACTCTGGCTTTGGCACAACTGCAAACATTTTTGGAGGTGGGGTCACTTGACCTGGTCTGGTGACCTGACCTGAGATGACCCGAGGTTATTTTTTTCCCAAAGTGTGCGCAATTGATGTCCTAACAGGTGTGCAAAAACCCGGTGGCGCTACGCGCCGCCGTTTTTTCGTTATCTTTGAAAAACCTGAGGGGGGGGGGGGGGCGGAAATCAACCCCCCCTGCAGTGCGCGGGTTAAAACATTGTTGCACTGTCACATACGTAACTATTTATTGCATTAAATACAACACACATACATATTGATGCGCATATTATTCGGATAACTGTCGCCAATAACACACGGTAAAACGAAATCGTGTGCAGACAATTCATAGCACTGCGTAATCATACTTGTCGACTGTATGCGTAATCATCTTGATTATGGGCACAGCTTGTGATTCTTTTGGAAGTGGTTGGCGGCTGAAAGCATGCAATGAAAGGTGATCGCTTCATAGTGTCCACTATTACCCTTCCTTGCTTCAATCGATAGAAGGCCACACAAGTAAGGGGAGTTTCGTTTTGCACCACTCCGGAAGATTGACACTGTTCTATTCTTTGCAGTGTTCTTGAAGTAGTTTGATCCGTTGCTCCATTATTTTTCATCACGGTAAAGTATCTGAATCGCGACTGGATTCTATTAGCTTTCTTCTTCTCTTTTATCGTGTTTCTCTTTTCTTGGAGGTCTTGATTATTGGACATTCGGAAATCCAAATGCAGAGAAAAAGGCCTTGATATACGAATGTTACAGTGCGTACCTAATAGGCTGATTAAATACTTGAAGTTCAATTGATCCAATCTGTAAAAGAACACAGTACATAAACGACATATGGTAATATAAATACCTCCCTTGGGCTGGCAGTTTGTTTAAGTCCTCGGTCATCCTGAATTTTTTTGCACGAGCCCGTAGGGCGAGTGCAAAAATTTGTCAGGCTGACCTCGGACTTAAACCAACTTTTTCCCGGTCCCGGGAGGTATTATATATTACCACACCTCTCGGGCCAATGTATTTTTATATCCCCGGCATATGGTAAAATACTGCATTACTATGAGGAGCCTATTATCCTGGACGTATTTCACATAGGTACCGGGTGGTCATTGGAGAATGAAATAAAGTAAGCCACAGTCACAGGCATATATTATAGATGGAACCACAATACACGCACATGAATGAAATGCCTAAGTTGGGACATATGTTGCCATACAAACGCAGTTCATCTCTTGTTCAGCTTTCCTCTACAACAGGAGCTCAACAGAAGCTGAAGTCCAGGCAGAACAGATCCGGACTGTGCGGTGGCCAATGATGCTGAATTCTGCGGGAGATCAGCCGATCGCCAAACTTCGACCTCAGGAACTGCATCACAGATGGTGTGACGTGTGAAGGCGCGCCATCATGCTGGAATCAGCGTCCTCTTGTTCATGTTCGTGCCCGAGCAATCAGAACAGGGCACTGGTTTCCTCATGATGGTGCGCCTTCACACGTCAAGGCGCACCATCATGAACTGCATCAGTAATGCAGTTCCTCAGGGCTCCCGCAGGATTCAGCATCATTGGCCACCGTACAGTCCGGATCTGTCCTGCCTGGACTTCAGCTTCTGGCGCCTCAAGCCGTGGATGAGGTCGTAAGTCGCAAGCCCTGGACCCAGAAGCAGCTGAAGGCGATCGTGGAAGACTTCGCCCGCAATATGGACGAGGACCAGCTGAGGCGGATGGTGCGTCACACTCGACGCCGAGTCGAGCTTTGCTGCGCGGAGGAGGGTGGACACTTTGAGCTCCTGTTGTAGAGAAGCGCTGAACAAGAGATGAACTGCGTTTGTATGACAACAAATGACTCACCCTAGGCATTCCATTCATGTGCGTTTGTTGTGGTTCCATCTATAATATATGCCTGTGACTGTGGTTTACTTTATTTCATTCTCCAATGATCACCCGGTAATAATCCTCCCTTTCTTTCATCTTTGTCAATTTTTCGTTACCGATCATTTTCATCCCGACCCAGATTATTGCATTCGCTTGCTTTGAATTTAATTTGAATAGAAAAGCAACAAGTCTGAAATATGTATACTTTATAGAACACCACATTATTTGAATATTACACAAGGATAATTTGTACCCAAAATCTGCGAAAATATTTAGTACAGGAAGCGCTTTATGATAATGTTCCATTTTATATATTTATAATAAAGTGTTGAGGCTCAGTTTAATAAGAGCAAGTGCAACATAAGGATGTTGCCAGGCAACATAAGGATGTTGCCAGGCACACGCCCATCACGCGCCACTCTCACTGGCCCATCTGAGAGAGAAGCGCGCCACACCTGGGCAACAGGCATAAATCATTGATAAGCCAGTTACCTGAGATACCGAGGTCTTACCAGGATCATAAAGGTCTACTAATTGCATTTACTCCGAGGGGATCTGAATAAGATATGGAAGAGCGGCGGTGCGCGGCCCACCATGATGGAATCTCACGGTCCGGACCTCTCTGGTCTGGTCAGCGCCATCCATCACAGCGCTGCCAGGCCGCGGCACCGGGCGTACCGCACTTAAAACTGCGCCGCGACGCAGGGCAGCCATCCGCAGCGACTGTTGGTAAGCGTTGCTGATAAATTGTGCGTGACGCTCATGTCCGCCAATTTCAGAGCACCGCATGATAAAACTGAAATCATCAAACATAGTGGCATCCCCCAAAACCGGCTTTTGTGATTGTGGAAAAGGTTTTAACCATAAGCCGGTTTTATTAACCTTATGTTTTATTAGTATTATCAAAACCTCTTCCAATTGTAAATGCTAAGCAGCAAATGTTAAATTTAATTACATCAAAAACATGACAAATTTTTTGACATGTAGGCACTTGATGCTCAAGGGAGCAATATTATTGTCTCATTCAAAGGCTAATACATTCACTTGTAGCTGTTTGCAAGCCTTTAAAATACAAGTGTAACTGCTCATCACATAATATAAATGCTACATAATGACACAAATTGACTGAAAGCATGCCAGGGACATAGTGAGATAAATTATGACACATTAAATAACACACTATTAATGCAGCATCTGATCTCAAGTTAATAATATTGATCATTCGTAGCACTTTGACCATGACCGGTGTTCCAATTTGTCGAGTTGATAAACTTGCTGAGAAGATCTGGGTTGTATAATGTCATGCGAATCTACATTCTTGAATATCAACAAAACACTTCACTGCATTTATTACTCAGACCCCCCCTCGCGGCAGTGACACAGAGCGAGCCCGCTCAGGCAGCAAAAATATCGCTGCGCCAATCGGCAGTTTCGCCAGGTTTCAAGGCGAGCCCATAAAGGTGGCGCGGGGTAATAAAATTAGGTCTGAATCTCACGTTCCCGGCTAAGAACAAGACTTATGGTTTCTGGTGGCAGTTACGTCTCCGCCGGGAGATCCGAACCCTATTGTTCCATTCAAGATGTACGACCGAACGCAATTGAAGCGGATGGGTGAAAATTAGACGCGGCAGCCGGCAGCGCGGTGCATGTGTCTTGGCAGCGTTGGCTCCACTGTTGCTGCGCGGGCCGGCCGAGCTCCGGACTGCGAGCGACTGAGCGGACTTCATTTACAAAGGCCAACACACTCAAATGAAAGGTGCAGTAGGTCACATGTTACACTGCTAACACATGATGTGCCCAAACCGGATGGAGATTTCATGAAGTGCTACTCAGCTGACACTGGTTAACGCTTGCTAATCGAATTGCACACTAATGGTGAGTTCCAAATGATGCATAGCACTTTATGCATTCCAAATTATGCATCCTTAATAAGTGGTATGCATTGGTTTTATGTCAAACTGAAAACGTCAAATCAGTAACTCCATTTGAATCTCATAAACAAGGGGACTGGTTAGCTCAGCGGTTCACGCTCTCTTGCCGTGTGAGAGGTTACGGGTTCGAATCCCGTGGCGACCGGTTCGGGGATAGGGTCCTGATTTATCCTTAGCCTAACAGTGGCGCACATCCGCAAACGTCGATACTCCTTGTAATTGGGTAATATTGTGGCCTGTTGTAGATTGGCAAGAATACATAGATAACAAAGGCTAACCGATCGAGAGAAAAAAAACATTGGCCGGCCATCCTCATTTCTCTTTTCCAACATAGGCTGGATAAAAAACTCATGTATTTCACCATTGTACTCTGTATCAAAATTCTCGTGCAAATCACTCGGATAAATGCATACGTAATCAAAATACGAGCTAACTATTACAATTACGTGCACATGATGTGCAAAAGACATGATCGTGCACCAAATAATTCGATGTCAACTAGCGCAGGGTATATATCTCACATGTCGTTGGCGCGGCGGTCCGTCGGTGGTTAGAACGCATTTTGCGTATAAAGGGACTACTAAAAAAGAGGAGAGACGGGCCAAAATATCCGCGGCAGCGTGTGGTGTGCGTGTGTGTATATGTGTCTGTGTGTGTATGTATGTATGCGTGTGTGTGTACGTGTGCGCGTGTATGTCTTGCGTCTTCTAAGAGAGAACTTCGTAATAAAATAGAATAGCTCGTAAATACACTAAGTTGAATACACCTCTGTGCTCAAGGAGGCACACATATTGGAGGTAAAAACTCCGAAATGTTTGCTTCTCAACAGCTGTGGAATCTTGTTCAGTAAGTAGGCAACAAGACATGCATAGCCGTAAGAACAGGGAGGGGGGGGGGGGGGGGGACATGGCCCCCTCACTTTTCGGCCAGTTTTTTTGCTAAAATATTTTATTTTGGTTGGTGAGAAAAATGTGTGATGGCAAAAGTTTCACCAAGACGAGAAGAGCCCAAATCTGAAAATAAATCTTCCATAAATCTTTGGTTTCTCTCAAGACGAGATCAAAGTTTCACTGGCCCCTCACTTTTCGCGACGTGCATGCGTCCTATAGACATGAATCAAGTAATGCCTTCTTGTAAAGTAAAAATGATACCACCTTATTCTACGAAATTCATTGTAGAACAAAGAAAGGCTGTACGCTTCCCTATCACTGGTATCTGAGTTTGCAGTTAATTAGTGAAAAGCCATTTAGCCTCTATTTGATTTCAGAGATTGTCAGTATTGTTGATTCACTCCTCATGATATATAGCGAGTAAACAGTGCGTCATTATGAGTATCATGACAGCATTTGGAGACACCTGCAAAGTAAAAAGAGCGTGCTTCTGACCTCTCTAGGCCCTGGGGAGGGAGGGAGACAGGGAACCCGACCAGTGCTCCACCGGCCCCAGCTCCATTGGCGACATACGAACATCAAACATGCAACGGGTAACACGATTTGCAACAATTAAAATATTCCAACTTGATTGGAGGTTGACATTTGCTGCGGCACGTTTTACAACTTTTGCACGACATTGCATTACAAAAGAATGTCACTTTCAGGAAGAGGCTGTTAATTATTATTGCATTTTTGCCGGAAGATGGCGGGCAAGATACGACTTTTCACCGCTGAGAAACACATCGGGTATTTCATCACAGTCACACGAGCAAATTCCAACAAAGACTGCCATATGAATTAGAAACGAACACTCCGCACTGCGCGGTTTGTCTTAGAAACACATGGCTCGCTTCTATTGATTTAAAGTCTTCAAAGTGAACCACCTAAGCCAAACTGTTGTATGAGCGTGTCACAAGGAGTGTTTTCCACAAAATGTGTCATAGGAAGACGCCTTAAAGGGAAATAATGACCTTTTTATTTATTTATCTGCATTATTTTATTACACATGTATGGTATCAAATTGATCGCATCTCAATTTAAAAGTGAAATAACGACTTTTCTATTTCGAAAATTACATTTTTGGAAATACAAAATATGTACCTACTTATATATGGTGACGAACAGAATGATCCATCACTATCTCTGGTTTGAATGTTGATTTGTAAACAAGTCATAGGGCCAGAAATGAAGTGAGTGCGTCAAGAAGCGTGAACAACGTCCCTGATTGGTCCATGAAACAAATCGCCGTCACTAAATAGGTCGCAGTTGGATGCCTAAGTAAACTTCTGACCTCATTGCCATTTTTTAATTGTTTCATGATTATTTTGTAATGTTTCTTTTTAATGATAAGCTTAACCCTCGCACGGGTAGGGCAAAATCACTACATTGTCGGGTAGGGGGGGGGGGGGGGGGGGGGTACGACCCACCCCCTTAGCGTTTCGCCCCTAATTGAGCTAGAGCTTCGATTCAAAGACGAGCGTGTTGCTTGTGACGAGAGCAAGCCGCTGATGCCCGATGATAAGGTATTGGGCCATTATGTGACCTATGAGGTCATGTCAATGACCCAAAGGTCATCAAACTTGTAAATGCGTATAAATTAAGTTTTATCGAGCTATAATTGTGAATGAGCATATCATAATGCTTAATGGGTGCAAAATTCGTAAGCAGCGTCACAAAATGTCCTAGAAACCGCCAGAAGCCCAAAAAAGTGATCTGGGGTCAACGGAGGTCAATGACCTCAGTTGACCTCTGAAAAGGTCAATCGAGGTCACAATCTCAGTGGAAACCACAACAACAACACATCGACCCCCTACCCGGGCGAGGGTTAATGTGTTGTCACTGAGAAGTAAGAACGGTGCTACTGTATAGAATTCAAATTAATTATATATATATATATATATATATATATATATATATATATATATATATATATATATATATATATGAGTCATATTGTTCCTCATGGGTAAAATATTTTGTTATTAACCCTCGCCCTACGGGGGGGGGGGGGGGCTGACAGGGGTACCCCCCCCCCTGAGCTTTTTCTTGAATAACTTTTTACACATGCGGCGCATCTTGCTGAAGTTTTCGGTAGCTGAGTTTACAACAATTATACGCATGCTGTAAACAAAATTGAAATGGAGATAATCATGTTTTGATGACGTCATGTTGGTGGAAAAACTAAATATTTTAAAAAGGTAGAAAACAGAGTTTTAAAGGAAATTGCAAACGCAATTCACCATAGATACAAAATGGCATTTTCTTTAAAATGGTAATCTCGGATTGTCAAAATTTTGGGTTTTTGACCCCTAAAATGCAAAACTGTTTTTGTTTAAATCCCCACAAAATCAAAATTTTCAAAGATATTATAAAAACCGGAATATATGTGAAAGAAATATGGACAATAGCCATACCAAATTTCAAAGCAATATTTTCATTTTTGACTGTGTGATGGCTCCCTAAGTGTAAGAAACTCATGACGTCATTTTTTTAATAACTTTTTTTTTTTTGACAAGATACGAACAAATAATTACCTTTTCTATATTTCCGAGCCAAAACTGGTCTTGAAACATGCCTTTTATTTACATTTATCAATTTATAATTTGTATGTTTTCTGAAGAGCAAAATCGCTGTTCTGGACGTGGTAAATCCGAGGTCATTCACTTGACCTGAAAGGTCACCCGTTGACCTGAAACCAAAAAAATCGCATACTGTTAGACTTCTCTCATGACAGGCAACATGCTGGTTCTTACCGCATTGCTCTGGGTTGCTCGGTTTGGAAGTTAACAGGGGGAGGCCTGTCATCCCCCCTCCCCCCGTAGGGCGAAGGTGAAAAAAGCTCCCGTAGGGCGAAGGTGAAAAAAGCTCCCGTAGGGCGAGGGTTAATTTTACATGTAAATCAGTCTGCAAAGTGTTATTATAACTAGGAAAACCTATTTGATTCAACAAACCTTATTTACTTTAACAACAAAGGATCCAGAACGGCTCAAACAAATTACCTACCTGGTGACAAAATTCAGGGAGCACAACTGAATGTAATTAATTAAAACTCGTAGCAAAGCAATGCTGTAAGAGGCTACAAACCACTAGTTTGCTGAATAGTTATCATCGTGTTGCTGCAATCAAACCCTCCGTAAAATTTAAACATGCCACTTCATATTACACTTCTTGTCTAATTTTCACAGAAAATAAATAAATCCCGGATAGGTACCCGAAGCCTGCAAAGCCTCTGGGTTCAAAAAGCAACCCTATGTGATGCTGCTACCCACGTTTATGATACTTTTCAGCAGATATTAGTTGATATTTATTAATGAGACAGGCCCAAACTATACGGACTCGAGTGGTTGTGGGGAAAACACTGTAAGCTGCATGCATATGTCCATCTCACTGTTACTCTTCCGGGATTCGTCTGTATAAGGCCGCCCAGGCGGACACTGTCCGGTGCGGTGCCCGTCTCCCGCACCCCACGCAGAGCGGGGCCGTTCCCGCCGTCTGGCGCGGCAGGCAGCCGGCACCGGCGGCCGAGTGACGACCGACGCTCCCGACTGTCACCCGTCCCTTTCACACGCGCCCGCGCCGGACAGCAGAAGACTTTTATCACGCGCCGAGGGGGCGGCGCCACCCTCGCCCCTCGGCCGCGCCTCAATTATTCACGCCGCACCGGCGAGCGAATGTCTTCACATGTAGTCCGCCCGTCCCATTTGACACAACGGACGTGGTTATGACGCGATGAAAAATTTATGCCGCTTATTGGTCGAGAGCGAACCAATCGCGACGGCGCGCGGCGGCGGCAGCGTCCGGGGAGCGGACTGCAGGCGCCCCGAGCTCTCTCACAGAGGAGGCTATTGATTGGTGGCTGAGAGGGTGGGTGGCGGCGGTCGCGGCGGGTGACACTGCGAAGGCTTGCCGAGAGGACACAGGCGTCACAGCGTCCGATCAAAGGCGGTCCTGGTGACGTGAAGTGCACTGTGTCCGTTTGTTTCCTGGACCAGTTTACTTTTTGGACTGGCAATATTTGTGGCTGGTTCGTTGTATACTTTTACATAAGCTAGTCAGGTATACAGACATGCATTTGGAGAAGTGTCATAGCCCTGCGCAGTGGACATGTACATGTGGAATGAACTGCACCACAGTTAAGATAGACATAACTCAGAATTTGGCTCATTGCACTCATGTGAGACACATTAATGTGGGCAAACTACATCACATGGCTAAGGTTTCTGGACAAATGAAGGGAAGCACTATCATTATATTTTCGCTAATATCAAGAGCTAAAGCAAATGCATATTGCATATGAACATAACGGACGGAATTAACACTTTGTAGATAATGTAGGATATCCTTAAATTATATTTCACCCAAGGAGAGTCAAAATGGACTAGCTGTTAAACTTATGTCGTCATGGATTATTTAATATGTGTGTCGATAAATGGTAATGAGGTCTTGTAAGGACACATATACTGGCATTCGGTTGACATATATATGCATTATATTTATTGCTATATTTTAAGATTGCCTTCGTTTGTGGAAACTGTGTATCATTTCTTAATCCACGGCCCGCTGGGGGAGGGCGGGGGTCTGCACCCTCACAGATTTTCTCAATAACTTGAAAATTATGATAGATATCGACGTGAAACTTTCAGTACTTATGCTGCATCAATTATACGTCTTCTCACAAAGTTCAAATTCAAATTCAAATTCAAAATTATTCAGCGGGGCGCGGGTTAAGTGTCTCGATAGTTGTATATTTCAAAGCAGCATACTTGATTACGATCTTAGTGACATTTCCACATCATTTTTCGAAACTTGAAGAACACAGCACTTCATATTGAGAGACGAACGTTCCATTTCGAATGCAGGTGCATGCGACTCCGTGCCCAAAAGCTTAATTAATAACAACCCTACATCCAAGGCAACTAGATAATACCCTACATCCAGAATCACTTATGGGTCTACCTAGATCCAAAGCTACCAGAGTTGCCTTGATAAACATATTCCCTGACTGGCTAAGTTCATGTCGTTTAAGCAATGTGCAAGCATATATCGTCCATTAGAGATATCCGATTCATTACCTCAGTTCAATATTTTTTCTTCTGAAACTTAACTTTTTTCTTTAGTACTTAGAATAATCCAATTCCTTCAAAACAGTTCAATTTGAGACCACAACTTGTTAATCTGTTCATGTTCAATATAGCATCTTCGTTGTCAACGTAAATTCACCTTGTAATAGCGTCCGGAGTGTAATTATCAGTTATAACTTAGTTGCGACATAATATCGTAGCATATGATAGCTCAATCTACAGAAGCTGAATATATTACCGTGCCATACGCAGTCGCCAGCATTATCATTACAAAATATTAATATGCAAGTAAAAGACAGTGATCATCGCTATTCATTTGTTGAAATGAGGCTGCGCTATCTTACTGAACAGTAGCACCCAGTGTTATAATAGCGTTGACAATCTGTTCACTCATTGGTATCGTTGTTATGTACCGACAGAAGCCACTTGGTGTATTTTGTCGCCTGTGACCAAACAATGCCAATACTACCTGACAACAATGCGGAAGTGTCTGAGTAATAGAACAAGGAAAAGATACACATTCCGCAGTTTATGTAACACTACCGGGCGCATTCCGCAGTTTACAGTTTATGTGACACTACCGGGTCACAAAGCGCGGAGTGTATTTACCGGGTCAATTAATTACCGAGTCACAAAGCGGGGTGTGTATGCACCATCATTTATAAATCATTTTCCCTGCCCCACACAACATTCAGAAACAGAGTCGCCTGAAATGAGATCCGGTCGGAGTAAGCTAATTCGATACCAGCCCATCGGTGTTTCCAATTCCGCGGCGGCGGCGTACCGCGCGCTGCCATTGATCAATCAAACGGAGCTGGAGAGCTCAGCTCGGCCGCGCGCTGCCAGTATCATTCAGAGCTGACACAGCTCACAGCCGAGTCCGGAAACACAGCCACGTGGCAGAGCTCCGCGGCGTACCCCGCGGCGCAGACTCCCTCCACGGCTCACACAAAGGGCCGGAAGTCCGGCGTGTGTCAATGTTGACTTGTGGTGCCACTGTCGCTTGGACGACGACGAGAAATATTCCGCGCCTGACATGGGCCCCATCGTATTTTTAATTGGCGCCAGCGGTTGTCGTGCACAAGTCCCCGCTGTCCCAGGACGTCAATTATTCGTCAGCCCGCCAGCTGGCATTCCTCATTGCAGCGTTCCCTGTACTGTCAGTCCGCCAGCTGGCATTCCTCATTGCAGCGTTCCCTGTACTGCCAGCCCGCCAGCTGGCATTCCTCATTGCAGCGTTCCCTGTCCTGTCAGCCCGCCAGCTGGCATTCCTCATTGCAGCGCGTTCCCTGTACTGTCAGTCCGCCAGCTGGCATTCCTCATTGCAGCTTTCCCTGCACTGTCAGTCCGCCAGGTGGCATTCCTCATTGCAGCGTTCCCTGTACTGTCAGCCCGCCAGCTGGCATTCCTCATTGCAGCGTTCCCTGTACTGTCAGCCCGCCAGCTGGCATTCCTCATTGCAGCGCGTTCCCTATACTGTCAGTCCGCCAGCTGGCATTCCTCATTGCAGCGCGTTCCCTGTACTGTCAGTCCGCCAGCTGGCATTCCTCATTGCAGCGTTCCCTGTACTGTCAGTCCGCCAGCTGGCATTCCTCATTGCAGCGTTCCCTGTACTGTCAGCCCACCAGCTGGCATTCCTCATTGCAGCGTTCCCTGTACTGTCAGTCCGCCAGCTGGCATTCCTCATTGCAGCGTTCCCTGTACTGTCAGCCCGCCAGCTGACATTCCTCATTGCAGCGTTCCCTGTAATGTCAGCCCGACAGCTGTCATTCCTCATTGCAGCGTTCCCTGTACTGTCAGTCCGCCAGCTGGCATTCCTCATTGCAGCGTTCCCTGTACTGTCAGTCCGCCAACTGGCATTCCTCATTTCAGCGTTCCCTGTACTATCAGTCCGCCAACTGGCATTCCTCATTGCAGCGTTCCCTGTACTGTCAGCCCGCCAGCTGGCATTCCTCATTGCAGCGTTCCCTGTACTGTCCCCCGCCATCTGGAATTCCTCATTGCAGCGTTCCCTGTACTTTCAGTCCGCCAGCTGGCATTCCTCATTGCAGCGTTCCCTGCACTGTCAGTCCGCCAGCTGGCATTCCTCACTGCAGAGTTCCCTGCACTGTCAGTCCGCTAGCTGGCATTCCTCATTGCAGCGCGTTCTCTGTACTGTCAGTCCGCCAGCTGGCATTCCTCATTGCAGAGTTCCCTGTACGGTCAGTCCGCAAGCTGGCATTCCTCATTGCAGCGTTCTCTGTACTGTCAGTCCGCCAGCTGGCATTCCTCATTGCAGCGTTCCCTGTACTGTCAGTCCGCCAGCTGGCATTCCTCATTGCAGCGTTCCCTGTACTGTCACCCCGCCAGCTGGCATTCCTCATTGCAGCGCTCCCTGTACTGTCACCCCGCCAGCTGACATTCCTCATTGCAGCGTTCCCTGTACTGTCACCCCGCCAGCTGGCATTCCTCATTGCAGCGTTCCCTGTACTGGCACCCCGCCAGCTGGCATTCCTCATTGCAGCGTTCCCTGTACTGTCAGTCCGCCAGCTGGCATTCCTCATTGCAGTGTTCCCTGTACTGTCAGTCCGCCAGGTGGCATTCCTCATTGCAGAGTACCCTGTACTGTCAGTCCGCCAGCTGGCATTCCTCATTGCAGTGTTCCCTGTACTGTCAGTCCGCCAGGTGGCATTCCTCATTGCAGAGTTCCCTGTACTGTCAGTCCGCCAGCTGGCATTCCTCATTGCAGCGTTCCCTGTACTGTCAGTCCGCCAGGTGGCATTCCTCATTGCAGCGTTCCTTGTACTGTCACCCCGCCAGCTGGCATTCCTCATTGCAGCGTTCCCTGTACTGTCAGTCCGCCACGTGGCATTCCTCATTGCAGCGTTCCCTGTACTGTCACCCCGCCAGCTGGCATTCCTCATTGCAGCGTTCCCTGTACTGTCAGTCCGCCAGCTGACATTCCTCATTGCTGCGTTCCCTGTACTGTCAGTCCGCCAGCTGGCATTCCTCATTGCAGCGTTCCCTGTACTGTCAGTCCGCCAGCTGGCGTTCCTCACTGTAGCGTTCCCTGTACTGTCAGCCCGCCAGCTGGCATTCCTCATTGCAGCGTTCCCTGTACTGTCACCCCGCCAGCTGGCATTCCTCATTGCAGCGTTCCCTGTACTGTCACCCCGCCAGCTGGCATTCCTCATTGCAGCGTTCCCTGTACTGTCAGTCCGCCAGCTGGCATTCCTCATTGCAGCGTTCACTGTACTGTCAGTCCGCCAGCTGGCATTCCTCATTGCAGCGTTCGCTGTACTGTCAGTCCGCCAGGTGGCATTCCTCATTGCAGAGTTCCCTGTACTGTCAGTCCGCCAGGTGGCATTCCTCATTGCAGCGTTCCCTGTACTGTCAGTCCGCCAGCTGGCATTCCTCATTGCAGCGTTCCCTGTACTGTCAGTCCGCCAGCTGGCATTCCTCATTGCAGCGTTCCCTGTACTGTCAGTCCGCCAGCTGCATTCCTCATTGCAGCGTTCCCTGTACTATCAGTCCGCCAGGTGGCATTCCTCATTGCAGCGTTCCCTGTACTGTCAGTCCGCCAGGTGGCATTCCTCATTGCAGCGTTCCCTGTACTGTCACTCCGCCAGCTGGCATTCCTCATTGCAGCGGTCCCTGTACTGGCACCCCGCCAGCTGGCATTCCTCATTGCAGCGTTCCCTGTACTGTCAGTCCGCCAGCTGGCATTCCTCATTGCAGTGTTCCCTGTACTGTCAGTCCGCCAGGTGGCATTCCTCATTGCAGAGTTCCCTGTACTGTCAGTCCGCCAGCTGGCATTCCTCATTGCAGCGTTCCCTGTACTGTCAGTCCGCCAGGTGGCATTCCTTATTGCAGCGTTCCCTGTACTGTCACCTCGCCAGCTGGCATTCCTCATTGCAGCGTTCCCTGTACTGTCAGTCCGCCAGGTGGCATTCCTCATTGCAGCGTTCCCTGTACTGTCACCCCGCCAGCTGGCATTCCTCATTGCAGCGTTCCCTGTACTGTCAGTCCGCCAGCTGGCATTCCTCATTGCTGCGTTCCCTGTACTGTCAGTCCGCCAGCTGGCATTCCTCATTGCAGCGTTCCCTGTACTATCAGTCCGCCAGCTGGCGTTCCTCACTGTAGCGTTCCCTGTACTGTCAGCCCGCCAGCTGGCATTCCTCATTGCAGCGTTCCCTGTACTGTCACCCCGCCAGCTGGCATTCCTCATTGCAGCGTTCCCTGTACTGTCACCCCGCCAGCTGGCATTCCTCATTGCAGCGTTCCCTGTACTGTCAGTCCGCCAGCTGGCATTCCTCATTGCAGCGTTCCCTGTACTGTCAGTCCGCCAGGTGGCATTCCTCATTGCAGAGTTCCCTGTACTGTCAGTCCGCCAGGTGGCATTCCTCATTGCAGCGTTCCCTGTACTGTCAGTCCGCCAGCTGGCATTCCTCATTGCAGCGTTCCCTGCACTGTCAGTCCGCCAGCTGGCATTCCTCATTGCAGCGTTCCCTGTACTTTCAGTCCGCCAGCTGGCATTCCTCATTGCAGCGTTCCCTGTACTGTCAGTCCGCCAGCTGGCATTCCTCATTGCAGCGTTCCCTGTACTGTCAGTCCGCCAGCTGGCATTCCTCATTGCAGCGTTCCCTGTACTGTCAGTCCGCCAGGTGGCATTCCTCATTGCAGCGTTCCCTGTACTGTCAGTCCGCCAGCTGGCGTTCCTCACTGTAGCATTCCCTGTACTGTCAGTCCGCCAGCTGGCGTTCCTCACTGTAGCGTTCCCTGTACTGTCAGTCCGCCAGCTGGCGTTCTTCACTGTAGCGTTCCCTGTCCTGTTGTACTGCGCCGCAGCACACCGCAGTCGTGCGGCACAGCAGGCGAGCAGAATGCAGGCGCTCCCGCCTCGGCCGGTCCTGCCTGCGCGCGTCCGCTGCACTCGCCCAGATTCACCGCTACAGGTGATCGCCCTGTAATATGAATGCTGAACTGAAATATGAACCGGTGAATGAATCAGTGAGCGGATTAGCACCTCGGAATCAATTTATAATGTCTGATTGACGGCGCGCATCGCGCCCAAGTGGCTGTTTATGAAAGAATGATCGCGAGTAAACTCGGCGAGAATGCATGAATAACGGCCGGCCTGGGGGTTGTTACGGATCACCATTGAGCCATTGTCCGGCGCTGAGTCGGCCATTCAGGCCGGCGGCGGCAGTCCCACTGACCGGTGGCGGGTGGCCGACCGCGCCGTGGACAGACCCGGCCCGCTGATGGCGGGGAGACCATTGATCATACCGCTGAATTTAGTGCGCGCTGTCTACTCGCCACACAGGCCGGCCATTGATTGATGGGTGATGGCCGGTTTGAAGGCACGCACGCAATCTCTCCGGCTATGTTTGCACCTCCGCTGGTGGCAGGTTCATTTCGTTGTGTATATTTATTGATTATTGAGTACTTCCAACTATTATTTTAACGAAAGCCTTCTACAATAATTCCAAAAGTAATTAATTATTCATTGAAGATTTAGTTTAGGAAAAGGACTTACGTTTGCCATATATAAAGTATTTAATAAGTTAATGAAATTGAATGCTAATTTACTGTTGCTGTGTGTCTGTGTAACTTGGAAATGGTGCCGACTGCAAATGGGCCATTGCACTATTCTCTAGCATAGTTCCTGTGTCAAAACCAGGGTAGAGAATCAACACGCTGGTGTCGACTGCCGCAACGATCAAGTCAACCCACCGATGTCCATGTAAACGATTTTGGCCAGCTTCTGCTTCAAACGTCAGACATTGGCCGCTGTTCCAAACATCGGATAGTGGCCGCTGCTCCAAACATCGGACCGTGGCCGCTGCTCCAAACATCGGATAGTGACCGCTCTTCCAAATATCGGACAGAGTCCGAGGTTACGTCCCATCACGAACCGCCATCGGCCGCGACAGAGAGGCACATCGCCGCCGGCAATTTGTCACAAGTCCAGCGGGCGGCCGGGAGCGTCCGCCAGCCATTACATATCGAACTCCAATAGCAAACAAATCATGCTGATCGTTACCGCCCTGGGATAGGAGGTGGTTACTGCCGGGCCGCGCGGGGCTCGCGCCGCACCGAGCGCGTGTTTTTGCGTTCGTGCCGGCACCGCCCCACGGCGCGGCGGCGCGAGCGCGCCATCAGCCGGCGCCCAAATTACTGTGCGCGCGTGATTAGGGGCCACACCTGCCGGCAAGCACACGCTTATCATACATTCCGGCGGAGAATCTGACGGATGGCACCGTCCGGCCGGTCTGTGGCCAACTAATGGCCACCTGCCCCACCCCGCAGCACCCCTCCCCGCACCATCACCACCCCCGGGCGGTGGGGACAGTCACTGGCCCATCACTGGTCACATAGTCCATCACCCACTGGTGGATGGGAGGGTGAAGTACGATGGTGGTATATGATTGTCCCTACGATTGGTACTTACACTAGCTCAATGATGCTAGTGACGGGTTCACCGTACCGGACAGGGATAATTCCTTTCGATGCGGGTCTGGTGGACGGGATAGTCTCGCACCTCTGCCCGTTAACATAGCTGCTTATAGTTCCAGTTTTCTGTGTGATACACACAGCTGCTTGTTCACTGAAGTTACGTCGTGTACCAAACACTCAGTAGCATGGTCCATGAGGCCATGAGGCCATGCCTAAGATACAAAGCGCTACACCCGCAGAAGAAGCGCAAATGACCAGCTGTCGTCACCGCGTGCTGCGGGCTCAAACGTCAGGTCAACTTTTGGTTCTCTGCTAGTCCAACTATCGTGTTCACAGTATTTCAGCAGGACACACAAACCAACCCGCAAAGCTGGCAAAATTAGTATCCATGTCTAGTGGAGGAGAAGTTCGATTCGTTTCTAAGTACATAACGCGACTTCTTAATGGTCATTAGGCCCCAGTGCCTCACTATATTTTGATCCGTTCATCCATCCTGTTATTGTATCCGTACGTCTGCCTTCATCCGTCCACCACGTCCGTCCGTTCGTCCGTTCATCCGCTCGCCCGTCCGTCCGTTCATCCGCTCGCCCGTTCGTCCGTTCGCCCGTTCGTCCGTTCGTCAGTCGGTTCGTTGTTCGTTCGTCCGTTCACTCGGCGTTTGTCCGCCTGCCTGTCCAGCATCCAGCCATGCGATACGAGCTCGTACACTGGAACCCAATGGCCATTGCGTTTTCGGCTGCCTCGGCGGCCGCCGGGTGCTGCTCCTCTGGCAGGCTGACAATACGCAGTGACGTGGTGACGGGGAGAGGGAGGGGCGCAGGTGCCGCCTCCCAGCGCACCGCAAACGGGCGTTTTATCATCCTCCGTCCGATAGATAATGGCCGCCAGCGCTCCGTCATAACCGAATTCTTATTCGGATCGTACCAGGCTGAATAATGTACGTCCGCCTTAACTATTCCCGCGAATCAAATATGCAGCGTCAGCTTAACAATTCATCGGTGCCCAGATTAAAGATGCATCGGGGGTGGGTAGAACGAAGAGCTTTCGATGATTTCCATGCTGCTCCATGGAGCGGCGGAATAAAGAATGCATTGGTTCCTCGTGAAAATGCCAACAGACGAGGTTTGGATTGGGAAAACTACCATGCAACCGCGCAAATATATGTCCGGGTTGCCGTGGTCAGGATCGCGCTCAACTCGGTTTTATAGCTCTGTTCGTTGTTGGCGTTCCAGTGGTCGCTATGGAACCTTTCAGACACACTGTTGAGCGAAATTGTGTTTGCTATCCATTGGATGACCACTGGTCAGTTTGGTCAGACACACTGTTAGGGGAAGTGGTGTTTGCTATCCGTTAGATGGCCACTGGTCAGTTTGGCCAGACACACTGTTGGAAGGAAGTGGTGTTTGTTATCCATTGGATGGCCACTGGTCAGTTTGGCCAGACACACTGTTAGAGGGAAGTGGTGTTTGCTATCCATTGGATGGCCAATGGTCAGTTTGGCCAGACACACTGTTGGAGGGAAGTGGTGTTTGCTATCCATTGGATGGCCACTGGTCAGTTTGGCAAAGCTGGAAAGACCACTCTCGTATTTTGAACACCTTCAGTTCGTGAAAGGCGTACCGGCAGTTGGGCAGATAATTTCCCGATGTATGCTGTTTACTAAAGGGTTTAAGTGGTGACGTCACGCAATGTTCCCAGCTGTTGGGAATGTTCCCAACAGCTGACTGCGTTAATGACATTCAATATATTTTTTACACACACAATTCAGAAATATTTATTAGATAGTGAATAACTTATAAGTATGTTGCCATCCTCGAAATTTGTACGTAGAGCCCTTCGGAATAGCTCATTGGGGGGGGGGGGGGGGGCTGAGGGTTAAATAGCTACCAATGTAATCAATTGTCAATGTATACAATTTGGGTGTAACTTTCATATATGTGTCATAAAATGGTATTGTATCAATATGCAACTAATAATTTGTAAGATATCCAATTATCAATGAACCTTGCCATAACATTTTCATGTCATCAAGTGCTAAACACTTGCGTTCAAAGGCTACAAATACCTATTGCATGAAAATAAATAAAAATATCATTTTATCGATACAAACTAAACCACAATGAAAAGGCGGATGAATATGCTGCATATGTACAATTAACTAGCATTACAAGACGACATCTGTATTTTCTCACTTGCAAGCCGTATTTCAAACATCGCATTTGAACTCTGTTGATGACAACACTGCTGAAAAATAACAGTTTGTTGCTTGACAATATATAGCGCATCAGCTGTTGGTGCCGCTACCTGCTGTGACCTCAATCAACAGTCCCGCACGCTACAACATTAAACAGACAGTAATATCACTGGAATACGTTGCAATTAAAACCAATATCTAGCATTATTTAACATGATCTACCTTATAGCTTAAACACGCGTGAATATAGCTATGATACTGGATATATAGCTATTGTACTGGAAATGCATGCAGGTTATTTACCTACCTACTTATCTACTTTCCACGCTTATTTTATGCAAATAAAATGTTTGGTATTAGAACCGTACAATATTTGTGGATGATTTATAATTTGTAAATTCATTTAAGCATGACAAAACGGAACCAAATAAATCTTAAGCAAATGCAAAAAGTAAATATGGGTGGCGTCACACATAAAGTCGGCCCACTTCGAAGAGTAAACATCTGAAGAGATGCACTACCATGTAACACAACTTTGATCGCGATAGATTCACGTTGAAAGAAACTGCGCATCGTATAAGTAGGTATATGAGTTGATCCAAAGGGCCAAGCGCCAGGATAAGTTATATACATCTTATCCAACTTCATGTATATCTTACATGTCTCAGTCATTCGTGTCATTCTCGATATGAATGACTAAGCGACGATATGACTAAGCGAGTCCCACTGGAAATGCCGAACACACGTGCTGGCTTGTTAACTTTCATTTTGCTACGACGTAGAACCTGGTTGTAATAGGATCCTTAAACCGTTCTTCCCACCCTCTAAAGCGTGGTCAATCCTCATCATAACTGACCCGTCCTAAAAAAAGGCGCGGCCGGCGGGAATGGAGAGAGCGGACAGGTGCCTGACTCCCGCCGCGGTGAGCCGCCTCCCCGGACCTGACTCCCGCCGCGGTGAGCCGCCTCCCCGGACCTGACTCCCGCCGCGGGGAGCCGCCTCCCGGATCTACCTCCCGTGACGGCCCTCACCTGCAGCTCCGCCGGCCAATAGAAATATTCATTACGGCATTGACGTCGGGTGTGAACGGCTGCGGGGAGGGGAGCGGAGAGGGGCGGAGGGGGACAGAGGGGCGGCCCGGCATCAGTGACGTATCGATCGGACGGCGAGAGGGCCGCACCTGCTGTCCGGAGGTCAGCCCGGCACCCTTCTCCCCTCCCCTCCCCCTCCCCTTCTCCCCTCCCCGACCCGGGCGGTGGCCGGCAGCAATTACAGCAATGGGGCGTCCACCGTCCGCCGTCCGCCGTGTCCGCCGTGTCCGCCGTGTCCGCCGTGTCCGTCGTGTCCGCCGTGTCCGTCGTGTCCGCCGTGTCCGTCGTGTCCGCCGTGTCCACCGTCCGCCGCCAACAGACCGCCGATAGTGATCAGTGTAGCTGGCCGCCATTAAAGCCGACAACGAGAGGCTGACAGCTGCCGCGTCAGATTCGGTGATACTGAGCTGCCTGTCGGGATGTGTTGGGTAGGACGTGACTCTGAGCTGCCTGTCGGGATGTGTTGGGTAGGACGTGACACTGAGCTGCCTGTCGGGATGTGTTGGGTAGGACGTGACACTGAGCTGCCTGTCGGGATGTGTTGGGTAGGACGTGACACTGAGCTGCCTGTCGGGATGTGTTGGGTAGGACGTGACACTGTCGGGATGTGTTGGGTAGGACGTGACACTGAGCTGTCTGTCGGGATGTGTAGGGTAGGACGTGACACTGAGCTGCCTGTCGGGATGTGTTGGGTAGGACGTGACACTGAACTGCCTGTCGGGATGTGTTGGGTAGGACGTGACACTGAGCTGCCTGTCGGGATGTGTTGGGTAGGACGTGACACTGAGCTGCCTGTCGGGATGTGTTGGGTAGGACGTGACACTGAGCTGCCTGTCGGGTTGTGTTGGGTAGGACGTGACACTGAGCTGCCTGTCGGGATGTGTTGGGTAGGACGTGACACTGTCGGGATGTGTTGGGTAGGACGTGACACTGAGCTGTCTGTCGGGATGTGTAGGGTAGGACTGACACTGAGCTGCCTGTCGGGATGTGTTGGGTAGGACGTGACACTGAACTGCCTGTCGGGATGTGTTGGGTAGGACGTGACACTGAGCTGCCTGTCGGGATGTGTTGGGTAGGACGTGACACTGAGCTGCCTGTCGGGATGTGTTGGGTAGGACGTGACACTGAGTCGGGATGTGTTGGGTAGGACGTGACACTGAGCTGCCTGTCGGGATGTGTTGGGTAGGACGTGACACTAAGCTGCCTGTCGGGATGTGTTGGGTAGGACGTGACACTGAGTCGGGATGTGTTGGGTAGGACGTGACACTGAGCTGCCTGTCGGGATGTGTTGGGTAGGACGTGACGCTGTCGGGATGTGTTGGGTAGGACGTGACACTGAGCTGCCTGTCGGGATGTGTTGGGTAGGACGTGACACTGTCGGGATGTGTTGGGTAGGACGTGACACTGACCTGCCTGTCGGGATGTGTTGGGTAGGACGTGACACTGACCTGCCTGTCGGGATGTGTTGGGTAGGACGTGACACTGAACTGCCTGTCGGGATGTGTTGGGTAGGACGTGACACTGAACTGCCTGTCGGCATGTGTTGGGTAGGACGTGACACTGTCGGGATGTGTTGGGTAGGACGTGACACTAAACTGCCTGTCGGGATGTGTTGGGTAGGACGTGACACTGAGCTGCCTGTCGGGATGTGTTGGGTAGGACGTGACACTGAGCTGCCTGTCGGGATGTGTTGGGTAGGACGTGACACTGAACTGCCTGTCGGGATGTGTTGGGTAGGACGTGACACTGTCGGGATGTGTTGGGTAGGACGTGACACTGAGCTGTCTGTCGGGATGTGTTGGGTAGGACGTTACGTGCCTGTCGGGATGTGTTGGGTAGGACGTGACACTGAGCTGTCTGTCGGGATGTGTTGGGTAGGACGTGACACTGAACTGCCTGTCGGGATGTGTTGGGTAGGACGTGACACTGAGTCGGGATGTGTTGGGTAGGACGTGACACTGAGCTGCCGGTCGGGATGTGTTGAGTAGGACGTGACACTGAGCTGCCTGTCGGGATGTGTTGGGTAGGACGTGACACTGAGCTGTCTGTCGGGATGTGTTGGGTAGGACGTGACACTGTCGGGATGTGTTGGGTAGGACGTGACACTGAGCTGCCTGTCAGGATGTGTTGGGTAGGACGTGACACTGAGCTGTCTGTCGGGATGTGTTGGGTAGGACGTGACACTGAGCTGCCTGTCGGGATGTGTTGAGTAGGACGTGACACTGAGCTGCCTGTCGGGATGTGTTGGGTAGGACGTGACACTGAGCTGCCTGTCGGGATGTGTTGGGTAGGACGTGACTCTGAGATGCCTGTCGGGATGTGTTGGGTAGGACGTGACACTGAGCTGCCTGTCGGGATGTGTTGGGTAGGACGTGACACTGAGCTGTCTGTCGGGATGTGTTGGGTAGGACGTGACACTGTCGGGATGTGTTGGGTAGGACGTGACACTGAGCTGCCTGTCGGGATGTGTTGGGTAGGACGTGACACTGAACTGCCTGTCGGGATGTGTTGGGTAGGACGTGACACTGTCGGGATGTGTTGGGTAGGACGTGACACTGAGCTGCCTGTCGGGATGTGTTGGGTAGGACGTGACACTGAGCTGCCTGTCGGGATGTGTTGGGTAGGACGTGACACTGAACTGCCTGTCGGGATGTGTTGGGTAGGACGTGACACTGAACTGCCTGTCGGGATGTGTTGGGTAGGACGTGACATTGAGCTGCCTGTCGGGATGTGTTGGGTAGGACGTGACACTGAACTGCCTGTCGGGATGTGTTGGGTAGGACGTGACACTGAGCTGCCGGTCGGGATGTGTTGGGTAGGACGTTACGTGCCTGTCGGGATGTGTTGGGTAGGAAGTGACACTGAGCTGCCTGTCGGGATGTGTTGGGTAGGACGTGACACTGAACTGCCTGTCGGGATGTGTTGGGTAGGACGTGACACTGTCGGGATGTGTTGGGTAGGACGTGACACTGAGCTGCCTGTCGGGATGTGTTGGGTAGGACGTGACACTGAGCTGCCTGTCGGGATGTGTTGGGTAGGACGTGACACTGAACTGCCTGTCGGGATGTGTTGGGTAGGACGTGACACTGAACTGCCTGTCGGGATGTGTTGGGTAGGGCGTGACATTGAGTCGGGATGTGTTGGGTAGGACGTGACACTGAACTGCCTGTCGGGATGTGTTGGGTAGGACGTGACACTGAGCTGCCTGTCGGGATGTGTTGGGTAGGACGTGACACTGAGCTGCCGGTCGGGATGTGTTGGGTAGGACGTGACTCTGAGCTGCCTGTCGGGATGTGTTGGGTAGGACGTGACACTGAGTCGGGATGTGTTGGGTAGGACGTGACACTGAGCTGCCGGTCGGGATGTGTTGGGTAGGACGTGACACTGTCGGGATGTGTTGGGTAGGACGTGACACTGAGCTGCCGGTCGGGATGTGTTGGGTAGGACGTGACACTGTCGGGATGTGTTGGGTAGGACGTGACACTGAGCTGCCGGTCGGGATGTGTTGGGTAGGACGTGACACTGTCGGGATGTGTTGGGTAGGACGTGACACTGAGCTGCCTGTCGGGATGTGTTGGGTAGGACGTGACACTGTCGGGATGTGTTGGGTAGGACGTGACACTGAGCTGCCTGTCGGGATGTGTTGGGTAGGACGTGACTCTGAGCCGCCTGTCGGGATGTGTTGGGTAGGACGTGACACTGTCGGGATGTGCTGGGTAGGACGTGACACTGACCTGCCTGTCGGGATGTGTTGGGTAGGACGTGACACTGAGCTGTCTGTCGGGATGTGTTGGGTAGGACGTGACTCTGAGCCGCCTGTCGGGATGTGTTGGGTAGGACGTGACGTGCCTGTCGGGATGTGTTGGGTAGGACGTGACACTGAGCTGCCTGTCGGGATGTGTTGGGTAGGACGTGACTCTGAACTGCCTGTCGGGATGTGTTGGGTAGGACGTGACACTGAGCTGCCTGTCGGGATGTGTTGGGTAGGACGTGACACTGACCTGCCTGTCGGGATGTGTTGGGTAGGACGTGACACTGAGTCGGGATGTGTTGGGTAGGACGTGACTCTGAACTGCCTGTCGGGATGTGTTGGGTAGGACGTGACACTGAGTCGGGATGTGTTGGGTAGGACGTGACTCTGAACTGCCTGTCGGGATATGTTGGGTAGGACGTGACACTGAGCTGCCTGTCGGGATGTGTTGGGTAGGACGTGACACTGACCTGCCTGTCGGGATGTGTTGGGTAGGACGTGACACTGTCGGGATGTGTTGGGTAGGACGTGACACTGAGCTGTCTGTCGGGATGTGTTGGGTAGGACGTGACACTGAGCTGCCTGTCGGGATGTGTTGGGTAGGACGTGACACTGAGCTGTCTGTTGGGATGTGTTGGGTAGGACGTGACACTGAGCTGTCTGTCGGGATGTGTTGGGTAGGACGTGACACTGTCAGGATGTGTTGGGTAGGACGTGACACTGAGCTGCCTGTCGGGATGTGTTGGGTAGGACGTGACACTGTCGGGATGTGTTGGGTAGGACGTGACACTGAGCTGTCTGTCGGGATGTGTTGGGTAGGACGTGACACTGAGCTGTCTGTCGGGATGTGTTGGGTAGGACGTGACACTGAGCTGCCTGTCGGGATGTGTTGGGTAGGACGTGACACTGAGCTGTCTGTCGGGATGTGTTGGGTAGGACGTGACACTGAGCCGTCTGTCGGGATGTGTTGGGTAGGACGTGACACTGTCGGGATGTGTTGGGTAGGACGTGACACTGTCGGGATGTGTTGGGTAGGACGTGACACTGAGCTGTCTGTCGGGATGTGTTGGGTAGGACGTGACACTGAGCTGTCTGTCGGGATGTGTTGGGTAGGACGTGACTCTGAGCCGCCTGTCGGGATGTGTTGGGTAGGACGTGACACTGAGCTGCCTGTCGGGATGTGTTGGGTAGGACGTGACACTGTCGGGATGTGTTGGGTAGGACGTGACACTGAGCTGCCTGTCGGGATGTGTTGGGTAGGACGTGACACTGTCGGGATGTGTTGGGTAGGACGTGACACTGAGCTGCCGGTCGGGATGTGTAGGGTGGGACGTGACACTGAGCTGCCTGTCGGGATGTGTTGGGTAGGACGTGACACTGAGCTGCCGGTCGGGATGTGTTGGGTAGGACGTGACGTGCCTGTCGGGATGTGTTGGGTAGGACGTGACACTGAGCTGCCTGTCGGGATGTGTTGGGTAGGACGTGACACTGTCGGGATGTGTTGGGTAGGACGTGACACTGTCGGGATGTGTTGGGTAGGACGTGACACTGAGCTGCCTGTCGGGATGTGTTGGGTAGGACGTGACACTGAGATGCCTGTCGGGATGTGTAGGGTAGGACGTGACACTGACCTGCCTGTCGGGATGTGTTGAGTAGGACGTGACTCTGAGCTGCCTGTCGGGATGTGTTGGGTAGGACGTGACACTGAGCTGCCTGCCGGGATGTGTTGGGTAGGACGTGACACTGAGCTGCCTGTCGGGATGTGTTGGGTAGGACGTGACTCTGAGCTGCCTGTCGGGATGTGTTGGGTAGGACGTGACACTGAGCTGCCTGTCGGGATGTGTTGGGTAGGACGTGACTCTGAGCTGCCTGTCGGGATGTGTTGGGTAGGACGTGACACTGTCGGGATGTGTTGGGTAGGACGTGACACTGAGCTGCCTGTCGGGATGTGTTGGGTAGGACGTGACACTGTCGGGATGTGTTGGGTAGGACGTGACACTGTCGGGATGTGTTGGGTAGGACGTGACACTGAGCTGTCTGTCGGGATGTGTTGGGTAGGACGTGACACTGAGCTGTCTGTCGGGATGTGTTGGGTAGGACGTGACTCTGAGCCGCCTGTCGGGATGTGTTGGGTAGGACGTGACACTGAGCTGCCTGTCGGGATGTGTTGGGTAGGACGTGACACTGTCGGGATGTGTTGGGTAGGACGTGACACTGAGCTGCCTGTCGGGATGTGTTGGGTAGGACGTGACACTGTCGGGATGTGTTGGGTAGGACGTGACACTGAGCTGCCGGTCGGGATGTGTAGGGTGGGACGTGACACTGAGCTGCCTGTCGGGATGTGTTGGGTAGGACGTGACACTGAGCTGCCGGTCGGGATGTGTTGGGTAGGACGTGACGTGCCTGTCGGGATGTGTTGGGTAGGACGTGACACTGAGCTGCCTGTCGGGATGTGTTGGGTAGGACGTGACACTGTCGGGATGTGTTGGGTAGGACGTGACACTGTCGGGATGTGTTGGGTAGGACGTGACACTGAGCTGCCTGTCGGGATGTGTTGGGTAGGACGTGACACTGAGATGCCTGTCGGGATGTGTAGGGTAGGACGTGACACTGACCTGCCTGTCGGGATGTGTTGGGTAGGACGTGACTCTGAGCTGCCTGTCGGGATGTGTTGGGTAGGACGTGACACTGAGCTGCCTGCCGGGATGTGTTGGGTAGGACGTGACACTGAGCTGCCTGTCGGGATGTGTTGGGTAGGACGTGACTCTGAGCTGCCTGTCGGGATGTGTTGGGTAGGACGTGACACTGAGCTGCCTGTGGGGATGTGTTGGGTAGGACGTGACTCTGAGCTGCCTGTCGGGATGTGTTGGGTAGGACGTGACACTGTCGGGATGTGTTGGGTAGGACGTGACACTGAGCTGCCTGTCGGGATGTGTTGGGTAGGACGTGACACTGTCGGGATGTGTTGGGTAGGACGTGACACTGAGCTGCCTGTCGGGATGTGTTGGGTAGGACGTGACACTGTCGGGATGTGTTGGGTAGGACGTGACACTGAGCTGCCTGTCGGGATGTGTTGGGTAGGACGTGACTCTGAGCTGCCTGTCGGGATGTGTTGGGTAGGACGTGACACTGTCGGGATGTGTTGGGTAGGACGTGACACTGAGCTGCCTGTCGGGATGTGTTGGGTAGGACGTGACACTGTCGGGATGTGTTGGGTAGGACGTGACACTGAGCTGCCTGTCGGGATGTGTTGGGTAGGACGTGACACTGTCGGGATGTGTTGGGTAGGACGTGACACTGAGCTGCCTGTCGGGATGTGTTGGGTAGGACGTGATACTGTCGGGATGTGTTGGGTAGGACGTGACACTGAGCTACCTGTCGGGATGTGTTGGGTAGGACGTGACACTGTCGGGATGTGTTGGGTAGGACGTGACACTGAGCTGCCTGTCGGGATGTGTTGGGTAGGACGTGACACTGACCTGCCTGTCGGGATGTGTTGGGTAGGACGTGACACTGAGCTGCCTGTCGGGATGTTTTGGGTAGGACGTGACACTGAGCTGTCTGTCGGGATGTGTTGGGTAGGACGTGACACTGTCGGGATGTGTTGGGTAGGACGTGACACTGAGCTGCCTGTCGGGATGTGTTGGGTAGGACGTGACACTGAACTGCCTGTCGGGATGTGTTGGGTAGGACGTGACACTGAGCTGTCTGTCGGGATGTGTTGGGTAGGACGTGACACTGAACTGCCGGTCGGGATGTGTTGGGTAGGACGTGACACTGAGCTGTCTGTCGGGATGTGTTGGGTAGGACGTGACACTGAGCTGTCTGTCGGGATGTGTTGGGTAGGACGTGACACTGAGCTGCCGGTCGGGATGTGTTTGGTAGGACGTGACACTGAGCTGTCTGTCGGGATGTGTAGGGTAGGACGTGACACTGAGCTGCCTGTCGGGATGTGTTGGGTAGGACGTGACACTGAACTGCCTGTCGGGATGTGTTGGGTAGGACGTGACACTGAGCTGCCTGTCGGGATGTGTTGGGTAGGACGTGACACTGTCCTGCCTGTCGGGATGTGTTGGGTAGGACGTGACACTGTCGGGATGTGTTGGGTAGGACGTGACACTGAGCTGCCTGTCGGGATGTGTTGGGTAGGACGTTACGTGCCTGTCGGGATGTGTTGGGTAGGACGTGACACTGAGCTGTCTGTCGGGATGTGTTGGGTAGGACGTGACACTGAGCTGCCTGTCGGGATGTGTTGGGTAGGACGTGACTCTGAGCTGCCTGTCGGGATGTGTTGGGTAGGACGTGACACTGAGCTGTCTGTCGGGATGTGTTGGGTAGGACGTGACACTGAGCTGCCTGTCGGGATGTGTTGGGTAGGACGTGACTCTGAGCTGCCTGTCGGGATGTGTTGGGTAGGACGTGACACTGAGCTGCCTGTCGGGATGTGTTGGGTAGGACGTGATACTGAGCTGCCTGTCGGGATGTGTTGGGTAGGACGTGACTCTGAGCTGCCTGTCGGGATGTGTTGGGTAGGACGTGACACTGAGCTGCCTGTCGGGATGTGTTGGGTAGGACGTGACACTGAACTGCCTGTCGGGATGTGTTGGGTAGGACGTGACACTGAGCTGCCTGCCGGGATGTGTTGGGTAGGACGTGACACTGTCGGGATGTGTTGGGTAGGACGTGACACTGAGCTGCCTGTCGGGATGTGTTGGGTAGGACGTGACACTGAACTGCCTGTCGGGATGTGTTGGGTAGGACGTGACACTGACCTGCCTGCCGGATGTGTTGGGTAGGACGTGACACTGTCGGGATGTGTTGGGTAGGACGTGACACTGAGCTGCCTGTCGGGATGTGTTGGGTAGGACGTGACACTGAACTGCCTGTCGGGATGTGTTGGGTAGGACGTGACACTGACCTGCCTGCCGGGATGTGTTGGGTAGGACGTGACACTGTCGGGATGTGTTGGGTAGGACGTGACACTGAACTGCCTGTCGGGATGTGTTGGGTAGGACGTGACACTGTCGGGATGTGTTGGGTAGGACGTGACACTGAGCTGCCTGTCGGGATGTGTTGGGTAGGACACTACAGAGAGCTCCCGCGCCAGCCATCAGACTCCGTCAGACTGGCAGGGGCCCTCTATCAGCTGCCTCCCCTGACCAGCGCACTGACCATCTACCACGGATGGTCAAGGATCAGAAAGAAAACATACATATATTAATTAATATATACATGTTTTCTTCTGGTAATTGACACATGAACATGCACAGAGCAAGGGTCTTGTTGATTGAGTTAATGTAGTTAACTACATAAATGGTTAAAAAATAAACTCAGTCGTGGTGAGTAATAGTCAACATTAGTCCTCAGTTGACCTTTAATAAATATCCCTAGTTCTCGCAAAACTTCCATTGGCAAATTTCCCCCCACCTAATAAGGTGACTAGAGTAAGGTGACTACTGACTAGAACCAACCCCTAGCCGCTGGTGACCGATATAGGACACTACAGCGCCGGACTAGCGTTCTCAGTGACGGTCGGTGGATAATGGGTAGTGCCGTGACGGTCGGTGTCGGTGTCTGTAATGGGTGACGGGCGGTGTCTGTAATAGGTAGTGGCGGAGCGGCTGTAGCAGTGTGCTGTTCCACCACTCACGTCCGAGGCATGGCACAGCGGCCGCCGGCCAGACGAGCTGGCACGTGAGGTCAGCAGCGCCAGGGTCGCCGGCGTCCGGCAGGCGCACGGAGCTGCCCCTCCGCGGCCTGAGGGCTGGCTCTGGCTGCCACGGTGCGTTACTGGTGTGTCCGAGCCGGAGTCGTGCTGCTGAGGCCTGATACTGTGGTGTACTGTAAGATTAGGTGTGGGTGATTGATGCTTTGGGTCCATGGTTTTGGTGAACATCCACTGAAACTTTAAATTCGGATAACAATGTGCCAGTTCTGGCACAATGCTTTGGTCAGAACGGTCACGTGCCTGGGTTGCAGGTGTTGTGCAGCTAACAAAAGTGAATTTGAACTATTGAGCTGATAAGTAATCAAAATACACGTCAATGAGAGCATGGTACACAATGCGCATGAGGACAATGCTTCAAAAGTATTGTGCGATACGTGAGTTGCGGATGTGTTTGTTAGTGCTACACCGAATAGACGCGTTGTCTTAAAGGGACTGTCCCACCTTCCCAAAAGTTGTCAAAGGTACGCTGCTTATGGTGCAAAATATGAAGAAATTGCTGCCGAACACGATTATGACATTTGTTTCTCGCAAACAGTGCTCAATTTCATAAAAAGTTAAGTTTTAATATTTGGGTTGATGACGTCATATTGAGCTCAAGAGAGCTACACAGAAATCCTTTACGCTGCCAAAGTGTGGGCACAATTATTGCGAAACAATTCTGGCGATTTGAATGAAGAAAAAAATACCAAACCATTGAAACGTAGCAAATATCTCCAGGGTTCACCTTAAAACAAGTCGACTATCATTACCAGTTGGGTAAAGAGAGACGACGCTATCGGTTTAGAGGCCCTATTCAAATACACATGGGCCTTATTTTTTACTGATGTCAAAATCAAACTCGAATATCTTTTTGATTAGATCATTGTGGTTGTTTTAACTGCTAACATACTTGATTTAAATGCCAAGCCATCAAAATGGCTATCTCAACTCAAATATAATGTTAAGGTGGGATAGTCCCTTTAGCTATCCTCCGTTGATAAGAGGCAGTGAATGCAAACTAAGAGACGCAACGCCTGCTACGGGACATTTAGATAGACGAGTGAAATAGGATGATTTAAGAGAAACGAAGTGACCCTGAGGTGGATGGAAGGAGCGCGAGATGATATGATGAGATGATGATATGATGAGATGATGAGATGATGAGATGATGAGATGATGAGATGATGAGATGATGAGATGATGAGATGATGAGATGATGAGATGATGAGATGATGAGATGATGAGATGATGAGATGATGAGATGATGAGATGATGAGATGATGAGATGATGAGATGATGAAATGATGAGATGATGAGATGATGAGATGATGAGATGATGAGATGATGAGATGATGAGATGATGAGATGATGAGATGATGAGATGATGAGATGATGAGATGATGAGATGATGAGATGATGAGATGATGAGATGATGAGATGATGAGATGATGAGATGATGAGATGATGAGATGATGAGATGATGAGATGATGAGATGATGAGATGATGAGATGATGAGATGATGAGATGATGAGATGATGAGATGATGAGATGATGAGGTGATGAGATGATGAGATGATGAGATGATGAGATGATGAGATGATGAGATGATGAGATGATGAGATGATGAGATGATGAGATGATGAGATGATGAGATGATGAGATGATGAGATGATGAGATGATGAGATGATGAGATGATGAGATGATGAGATGATGAGATGATGAGATGATGAGATGATGAGATGATGAGATGATGAGATGATGAGATGAGATACAAATTTCCCATCGTTTCTCATCATGACCATGTGTGTTTTTTGGAAGAAGCTTCCACTATTCTGTATTGCTGGTTGATTTACGCCATTGTGGGAAGCTTTCATCACCTTGCACGCTAAGCGACTGTGCCTCTGATTATCTCCTTCGAGCATTGGTATTTAATGACTAGATGATGCTCTGCTTTTAAATGTCGCACATATATTGCCCAAACGGGACTAACTGGAGAGCGCTCCAATAGCTTCATGGTTGTTTAGGTACAGTGCGTGTTTGTGTTGCTTTAATATGGGTGATATAGTGCATTCAGTTCCGCTATTGTTTTCATTTTATGCCAATGCATAAAACGCATATTTGAATTGGAATTGGAATAGCTGTTCAAGAGCTTCCTTCAGGTTAGCGCTAACTGCCAACCTCGATCGGAATATAAAATGTTCAACAAGAACGTACTCAAATCTGAAGTACGTGACTGAAGATCTTCCTCGACAAACAATATGATGTTCCAATACAAAAACACAACAAGAAAATGTTGCAGACCGGCGATCGTGGGTGACAAATGCACAAATGTAATGAAATCGATAACAAAGCATTGAGGTGAATGCTTTGATCATTAAAGTATGCAGGATACATAAGTAGGAAAATAATGGTATTAAACAGCTCAATAAGAGCATACCAGAATGTCGGTCACGAAAATCTTCCTTGATGAACAGTATGATGTAATGATGTCCAAAAATCAAAGCAAACAAAACAAAATGTTGCACATCAGCGCTCGTAACTGACCTAAATTTTAAAAACACATTGATTAAAATAGGCATTGAGATGAGCGTTTTGATATTAAAAGCATGCAGGTTAACGAAGTAAAATAATGAATTCCAAAATTACATTCAGGACTGACTGCGTTTGTTACTTCGTTATAACTACGGCATAACTTTTACTCTCATGCAGCTGACCAAAATACAGAAGCAATCAAATCACATAGATAACCAACCCAACACTTCTTCCTCGAATTCACAACGAGCTACCCATAATCTCTTCACAAGCGAGTGCATCATACTTTCGTGTGTGCCTTGGCATCATTGTAGGCTGCTTGTCTCCCTACTAAACCAATTACTCAGGCGCATTAATGAGTTCATAACTCACGTCCGGGGCTGCGTTTTCGTGTGGCCTGCATGTCAGCTGACAATGGAGCCAGCTAAGTGCGTTAGCCAGGGCGGTTAACTGGAATCAGCGTCGCTTATGACTGCTTGTCATTTTTTATCCCCACCTCGTTTTCAAAGATATACTGCTGAAACAACTCAGAGCAGGGAATAAAGCCATTTTACGCTCACATTTGTCTTTTGATTACGGAAAAGTTTCTGCTCCAATATGCAGAACAGAGCGTGGTCATGCAATATGAGGGCAATATTTAACCGAGCGGCGAAAGCTCAGCATGGCATATGAGCACCGAAACTGAATGCGCTGCTATCTGAGCTAGCAACGAAAGGATGATGAGATATCATGTCACTGCTTGCTATTTAGAAAAGAGCTTAATGTATTGTCTTACAGCCCTGATGGAAGTCGTAAACTTTTTGTCAAGTACCAACACACATAAACACATAAGAGTGGAATGGCAACCACGCGGTACGCCACCACCAGCACAACTGGTAAACGCATGAATAAGAAACGGGAAAGCCTGAGCTGGCCAGTCAAACGCGACACATACACCGCATATTGTATAATGTATATCTGGGGGCATTCCACGAGACATCGACCCAAAGGAATGCAAAATGATACCCTCATATCACTGATTTTGATCAAAATTGGTATATAGGATAATCTGGGAGCTGAAACGAGCTGTCAAAGTTTACGGCGATCCAAGCGGTGGTTCAAGAGCAATTGCCTCAGGCATTTTTGCAAGGTCATATTGCAGGTCAATCTTGTCCCCCCATGTCGCCGGGAATTTATGACGCAAGATAATTTGTTTGCATATATCCATATACCATTAGAATGGTAAGCAAATACTCTACAAGGTAGTACTATGTTATATTTTCGATTTCCTCAAATTTCGCAATTTTGCCATTTTTTGAAGTTTTCAAACTTGTTTGGCGACATACATTGGTTTGGCGACGACATACAGTACATTGAAATTATAACTTTTGACCATCAAAACTAAATGAGAGATAAATTATTCTTCAAATAAAGAAATATAATTCATGTGTTTCTATCCATAAATACGTGAAATTTTGCCATTTTATGTGCTATTTTTTATGAAAAAGAGGTTATTCACCAATAACTTTTGAATTAATCGAACAATACAAATGAGGTATCATAAACTTTTGAATTAATCAAACAAATGAGGTATCATAAACGCCAATTTGCTGTTCTCGACGAGACGCTTTGGATGTCATGTAATATGACCTCCTTCTAGCATTTCTTGACGTTAACCTGAGGTCAATGTTCACGTCAATTTTTGACAGCCCATATCGCCGGGAATTTATGACTCAATATATATGTGTTATATATCATTGGAATGGTAATAAATACTCTACA
>JAXIVJ010011341.1:0-43890 GCA_036785665.1 Chirona hameri
AAGACCTACCTCAGCCTGCAGGCTTCACCCTCAAATAAATCCAGATCGGTGTTGTGCATTTGCCCTTCTAAACATCATTCCAATGTTAATATATGTTGAATCATTATGACTGTTTTCATGCTATTTATATTTTACACAGGGTTGAAGTTGAACACAATGGTGAAAACCCGATATCAATCGGAGCAGTGGTTGCAAAGTTATTAGCTTCCGAAAAGCGTCTGTATGGCCGGGTCGGTCGGGCCGGGTTAAATGTAAATTTGTCTAGTAAGCTGACGAGAAACCGCTCGGTAATTACATTGCGCGGATAACGCCATCTGAAGCCTATTTCACACAGCAAAAAAGTTTGTAATTACAAAGAATTTCTTTGTAATTACAAATAATTTTTACACATGTCTGTAGTTTGAATTTCACAAAACCCAGGGGTTCTGAATTTCAGAAATTGCAAAAAGTTATTTCCCCGAGAGAGTCCCAGTGCACCTTACCGATTGCGCTGTGAGGGGCGGCGCCCCGCGCGCGGAGAGCCCGCATGGCGATAGAATTGCAGCGGCCAACGATGTCTTGTGCAATGTGCAGTGAACCTTCATTCACCCTTTACGACGTAGGAAATCGGCTAGGTTAGGTGAACAAATGGTCGAGAAATTCAACGATCTTTCTTTTAAGAGTAGTTCTGTTGTTATGCTCCGCCACCTAGTGAATGATCAAAATCCGGCTACTCTAACTGCTTACCAAGATTTATTCTTACGATCCGAGTTTGCATTCCGATGAAATGTTAATTAAAAGATTATTCTCCCTGAAACTAATTTTATATTGAATAAAAAAATAAACCACAATGTCAATATTTGTTAAATTAATTTGTTAGCAATCAAATTATTTGTCACTAGCATCAAGTGCAATACAAACGTTCTTGATTTAAGCTTTCTGCTGTACTAACATTTGTGTTTACAATTTTCTGTACAATCGGTAATTCAGAGGTGGCGAATGTTTGTGAAATGTCTTTTAGTGAGGTTTGCAATATTTGCTTGCGTTTGTAATCGCAAACATGTGTAATTACTAACTTCTTTGTGAAATAGGCCTCAGAATGTATATATACCCAGTAATACTCATCAGAAAAACAGAACCTTAAGTTCCAATAGCATTTCACAGATGGCGCTGTCAAGAAGCGGCTAACTTTGCATGATATATTGGTAAATATCTTAAATCAACGGACAAGACATTGGTATATTTCAAATCGATGACCTGTATCGCATTACAATACTGTTTGTCAGCTTCACATTGGGACATGTAATACATCTATCTGACATGTACCCTGTCAGAAGCCATCTAACGGAAGTCAAACTGCCAGAGTCAGGAGACTACATGTACGAAAAGATCGCCGCCGCGACTCATACTTACCTGGCTCAGGGGACACCGTGATCACGAAGGCGGTTCCCCCAGGACGAGGCCCTTCCATTGCACTTCGGTTGGGTTGACCCCTGCGATTATCCCAAATGTGGATAACTCGGGAGTACTATTTTTGTTAGCGGGGTAGGTTGCGTTCGCGCTCCAACCCTATTTTGGCCTGTTTCGAGAGAAAAGTGGAAATGCCTGTTAGGATTATAATTTCTCTCTCTTCAGTGCTCAGTGCTTTTTTGTACATGGAAAGGAATGTCACGAAGTAAATAATGCATCGTCATATAATTGTGCACACAACATAGACAATGGGAAATTGTTCGTACAAGAGCATTGATAATGGGAGCTGAAAGGCGCTTCTGCAAACCGAGTTTGCGCCATTTCATAAGTGACGATACAAACAATGCATGTGATTTTTGGCTCGTCGTCCGTCGTGCGAGCTGCGTATACAGATAAGCAATACAAATTTGAATATTCGTCTTTGCTTGTTTTGCCGTTTTCACATTTTGTTTGTTGAGTGAAGGACAGTTTCTGGCGTTTTTGGAAATTTCGAAAAACAAAATGATGAATCATCTTTACAATGAACATCGGATGACTTTCCTGCGTTAACACAACAGTTGTTTGTTCAAAAGTTGCTCTATATATGGCAGCATTCTCATCCTTTCTGAGGCCAACTCATCAAAACCGGCGACCACATCGTCGACCATCGGCAACGACCATACCATGCTGAAAATACCAGTTCCCGTCCGATCACTGAAGTCAAGCAGCATCGGGCCCGGTTAGTACTTGGATGGGTGACCGCCTGGGAACACCGGGTGCCGTTGTCATTTTCTTGCCCCACTGTGCAACACCTTTTCAGGGCAGTATTATTCCCGGCCGGCCGGCGCTGTGCCTGCCATCTATCGGCCAGTCGGCAAATCTTTCCCCGTTCACGCGACTTCAGATCTCTGGACCATGCGCTGACGCCGGCACGAAGGACGAATGTCCCGCGACGATAATAAATACTGTACCGCAGTACTCCCGTGTATGACGGTGCAGTGTATCCCGCCAGGGTCCGTTTCCTTTTTAAAAGGCCACAATATTCAATTGCATTTCCCACGGAAACCCGTTCGAAATATCGATGTACATGATGTGTATGGCCTTTGTAACGACACTTTAACACTTCGATCATGGATTTCATTCGTTCTGAAGCGCTGGTAAGCGCCGGGAGTAACGCTAACCGATCAGGTAAGGCCGGCAATTTTTGTTTTGTTTGAGGGGTTTAAGGACTTCTAGTTTCCACCAAAAGGTAGCCCAGACATTGACCTTTCCGAAACTGGTTTTGTTCTTTAAATTAACTACCAATTTGTTTATCCTACCATCGTTATAAGAAATAATTATTCGTGAAAAATGCCATTTTCGTCTAATGGATATGAAATAATTTTTTTTTTACCTATCCGGCTGACATTTCCGGTCGATTTCTATCTCTTTAACCAACTCCTTCTTACCGCTTTCGATTTTAACCTAGATTTTCGACTTTTCGAAGGGGTGCCGAAAAAGGCCCAAACAATGATGACAGGGTACCCGATGACTGAAAGCCCTGGACCGTACATGCTCTATTTTGACATGCTCTATTTTTTAACCTGCATCTTGCGATAACTTTTGAACCAATTGTCCGATTCGCAATCCGTAAGAAAAATCAGACTCCTCGTGCAATTTCCAATCCGACTGTATATCGGTGTGTAACGAATATTCATAGGAAGCTCCACAATATATTTTTTGGATTTTGGTAGAAACGGAAAAGGCCGTAACTTTTTGTTGATCAAGATGGTTCAAATCCCTTTTGTCCATAGCATTTCTGATGGAAATTCGCATCTTTTATTGTATAACGTTTTTTGAAAAAAAAATGATAGGTTTGTTCATATTGTTTTTTTCTCATTTTTTTTACTTTTCCAACAGATATTTTCAGAAAGCAGGTAAGTGATCAAAAAACGAACGTAACACTCCGAGTCGGATAAAGAACGGATCATGAAAATCGGTCAAATAGTTTTTGCGATATGTCAGTGTAAAGGTCAAAATTGACTCTTTTTGTCACTTTTACCAAGGCCTCAGAATATATTTTACGCCTTGGTAAAAGTGGCACTTAAAAATTGAGCAATTTTATGTTTTGTTGGAAGATTACAACTCACATTGAACTGAATATACATATTCAGTTTTTTTTTTCGAAATTTTTAGCGTATCGTGGAAGCGTAATCACTAATGTAAAACGAAGTATGATGCCAGCCCGTTGGGACACAATGGTGGTGACACAATGGTGATCGAATGGTGAAGGATCGGTCCCATAGCCTCGGAGCATAGGCTTGCCTGACAAATTGAACTACAGGTTTTTATCGAATTTGGTTCATTTAGATTAGACTGAAGTATATAAAAGGCAAACGGCACCCATTCCGACCAGTTCGAATTGCATTGTGAAAAAATCACTCAGATCGGTCCAGTAGTTTCGGAGCATGGGCTTGCCTGCTAATCTGGACAGTTTTTTAGACCCTCCCTAGTCAATACAGACAAAACATGGCTGCATTTATCAGGTGACCAAGCCCGCCCTCAGCTGATGCAAACTCCTCATATGAATGTATTACTGACCTGACCAATATTGACAGATTGGTCAGTAATAAATTAATACGAGGAGTTGACTGTTTAGCAATAATAAATGTATCACGTGATCAATACCTACACCGGCAAAATAATAGTGCGGCAAAACAATGGCCGAAGTGCGCCAAAAAAAAATCAACCTTTGGACCTGCCATATATGGTCATGCTCCGCCCCGTTATGGTCACGTGGCATTTGAAGGGGTTGGCCTGTCATGTTCGGAATCTAACGGTATGCAATTTTTAGGTTTCGGGTCAACGAGTGACCTTCCAGTACAGTCCAGAACAGCGATTTTGCTCTGTCAGAAAACCTCAAAATGAGAAATTGATAAATGTAAATAAAAAAGCTGTTCCTAGACCAGTTTGGTCTCAGAAATACAGAAAAGGTCATTATTTATTCGTATCTGGTCAACAAATACCCAAAAAGTTATTAAAAAAAATAACGTCATGAATTTCTTACACTTATGGAGCCATCACTCGGTCAAAAATGGAGATATGTGTTTGAAATATGGTTTGAGCATTGTCCATACTCAGTTATCTCATATGTATTCCGTTTTTTTGACATCTTCGAAAATTTTGATTTTGTGCTGATGTTCCCCAAAAATCACTTTTTTATCATTTTGGGGGTCAAAAACCCAAAATTTCGCAAATCCGAGAGTGCCATTTTAAAGCAAATTAAATTTTATATATTTGCTTAATTGCGTTTGCAATTTGCTTCAAAGCTCTGTTTTCTACGATTTTTCAAACATTTATCGTTTTTCCAAAAACAACAACATGACGTCATCAAAACATCATTATTTCCCAAATTTCTCAAGTAATTAAAAATAACTTTTTAAAGCATGCGTATAATTGTTGTATACTTGGCTACTTAAAAAAAAAGGCAGCACAATTTCAGCTTCACAAGCCGACAAGGCTTACTGCCTTATTTTGTGACATTCGCATGACATAAAGACATAAAGACATAAAAGAAAAGTGCAACAAAGAGCCTCTTGGGCCCATCCGAGGTTGCACCCCCCTCCACCAGTCTCGCCCCTTCAAATCACCTTACTCTACCTGCATAAAAGAAGGCTAATCCCACGAGTATTTATGAACTAATCCCTTCTCTGTAAAGTATTTATCTAATCTAATTTTGAAGGAAGCAAGTGTCACTGCATCAGCGACATCCCCTGGTAGCATATTCCAATGTCCTACAACCCTTCTACTGAAAAATGACTGTCATAGCCTAGTCCTACTTTGTTTCATAATGAGTTTATGCTGATGACCTCTACCTCGATTTTCCCTATTGAACTCAAACATACCCTTTAAATATCCAGAATGCTGACTATTTACAAATTTGAAGACTTCAATTAGATCTCCTCTTAGCCTTCTATATCTAAGTGAAAACATACCCAATTTCCTTAATCTATCTTCATAAGGTAAACTACCAAGACAATTAATCATTTTTGTTGCCCTTTTTTGAACTCTTTCTAACAACCAGCAATCTTTCTCATATGTTGGAGACCAGGCTTGTACACAATACTCCAAATGTGGTCTAACGTATGCACAATACAGTTTTGTTATTACCTTTTCACTCTTGTAGGAAACATTTCTGTTAATGGCCCCTAGCATTCTAAGTGCCTTTTTCCTAGCTTCTACAACCTGGTCTGACGCTGATAGTCTATTGTTTACCACGACACCTAAATCTCTTTCCTTTTCAATCTGCTCCATTTTCTGCCCACCCATTTCATACCTATGTTTACTGCTAACCCGTCCAGCGTGCATAATCTTACATTTACTCAAATTGAATTTCATCTGCCATGCTTCAGACCACTCAACTAGCTTGTCCAGATCTGATTGAAAAACATCCTGATCATGTTTTCCTCTAATAATCCTGACAACTTTTAGATCGTCTGCAAATTTCAAGACTTTGCTGTCTATACTGTTCTCAATTGCATTCACAAATATTATAAAAAGCAATGGGCCCAGGACTGAGCCCTGTGGAACCCCACTGAGAACCTCCTTCCATTGTGATTGGCACCCATTCAATATAACCCTTTGCTGGCGTCCTGAAAGCCACGTTTCTATCCAATCCAATGATTGCGCACTTGAATGTTTCTAAGTGTGCAATCATGCGAATGTCACAAAATAAGGCCAGTAACACTACCACAGTATGTTAAAAAATGGAAGTCTAATTCAAGTTGTAAATCAATAAAAAGTACCTTGGTGTACCTATTAATATCAGACAATATGAAGTGGAATGCGCATATATCAAAAATGATAGGGAAAAGGCAATCGGGTCCTAAGGTTTGCAAATAGAGTCTTTAGTAAATGTCCCCAAAAGGCCAAGGGAACTGTTAAGGTCCCTAGTTTGACCAATCCTTTCAAACTGAGTCCAGTAAAGTAAATGTTGACAACATTATTGCCAGACCAAATTACTTAGGACGTAGAGATCACCAATGGAAGATCAGGTTAATATACAGTCCCGACTTCTTTCATACCATACCTCATTTTTTCCTAGAACAATACGAGAATGGAATATATTAGCCCAAAGCATTGTAGATTGTAATACTATGGAACAGTTAACAAATGTGTTGGACCCACTATGAATCTTTAATCGCGAAAGACGGTACATGTGCAGCCACCACCACCACCAGGACCTTCACTGGTATTTGCGGTGTAATACATGAATCTGAATGCTTCACAAGCAGAGAAGGCTTCATTCAAAAGACGACAAGGCTTCATTCACAAGCCAACAAGGCCCCACAAGCCGAGAAGGTAGAAAGGTTGAGAAGAAGCCGAAAAGTACTCTGTACAAGGAAGGCTTCTCCGTGCCAATCTTATTCAATACTGGAAAATCTTCCATGGCAAGAGGCCCATTTCTGTCACCGATCTCTTCATACTGGCTCCTCAGTCTTGCACAAGCGGTCATATGTACAACATCAGCCACCCACGCACCCAAACAGACATCAGGCAAATATGTTTTTCTGTGCGTTGTGCGAGGGTTTGGAACTCTCTTCCTGAACAGGTGGTATGCAAGGAGAACTTACAATCATAATCATTCAAGGCACTACTCGCAGAAACTCTGTTTTTTTTTTGACACATTGTATGCATATCTTCTGTAGCATGAGCAAGGAACTCCTTACCTCCTATATCCCCAAATATTATCCATTGTCTAATCTCACTTGCTGTCTAAACTTCTCTGTGTTGATTTGCATGCAACCGTGCTAGTTTCATGTCGCATCTATCCAGCTGCTCCAGACCACTGCACATTGGTTTATGGTTCTCCTGTCTTGTCATGTGTCTCGGAGTTGCTGGCGTGTCTTTTCCTTTATGGGTTCCATTTCCCATCTGTCAGTTCCCAACAGTCTTTCTTCCTATTTGCCATGAGGAGACCAGGAACCCAAACAGGTGAGTTGAACAGGTGAGTACAGGCCTTAGGCACCAACAGGCCTTAGGAACAGGCTTCATTCACAAGACGACAAGGCTTCACAAGCCGTGAATAACAAACTATATATATATATATATATATATAAAATATATACATATATATAAATATATGTATATATTTGTCTATATGTTACCACCAGGACCTTCATTGGTATTTGCGGTGTAATACACAAATCTGAACCTGAAGGCTTCACAAGCCGAGAAGGCTCCACAAGCAGAGAAGGCTTCACGAGCCAACAAGGCGCCACAAGAGGCTTCACAAGCCGTGAATAACAAACTATATTTGTTATAATTGTGTGGCAAGGGAAAATTGGTCACAATAATAGTTTAAGCATGACAGTGTGTTACTTCAGTTCACATAGGCACCGACTGCCCAATGATTGCACCATATGATGAAAACTGACAATAGCACCACATGGATGGTGTTGACACTGGTCCCATGTAGAAGTGTATCCTGTAAATCCATATGTAATCACTTTTATGTATGATGATATGTATGACTTTCGTTTCGTGTTAGTGTATATGAATGTTACGTTTTGTTTGTGTATACATGCGTGAAGTTGAATTTGTTAGTGTCCTAGTGTTTTGTTTTGCTTCTGTCGAGCCACGCAACGTCCGTGAATAAGAAATGTCATCATTTCATCACGTCGAGCGGACGTGCCAGGCAGGCTGTGTGAGACGCAGAGGTATTTGTCCGCCTGTGTGTGAGGAGCCGCGGCCCGGTCGGCTGTTTTCGGAAACATCCGGCTGGTTGCCATTGTCTACCGGCAGTGAGCGCGGCGGCCCGGCACACCCGTGGTGTTATGATAGTGCCCCGCGCCGCGACTCGCCGGGCCACCTGTTCAAACAGCGCGCTGCGTCGCGCCTCGCGTGTTTTCGCCAGGTCTCACTACGCGCCCTGCCCTGTCTAACCCTTCTCGCGACCCCTCATTTCCTCGCCGCCGCATTTAAGCCGCTGTCAACATGTCTCCCGCTCTGTTCTCACTAGACTGTCGCGCTGATCGGACGGCTCTGTGCTCTCTCCCAGCCTCCGTGCAGAGCGGTCGGCTCCTTCGTCGTGTGATTTCGCCTTCCGCAATATAGACTGTGAAAAAGTGCAGCGGTGTGACAAGTGGGGTCCGCCGAGAGCGGAAGCAGAAATGCGTGATCACCGACACAGCTTTGTTGTGTGACACACATTGTACACTCGCCTGCAAAATGGTGCTCAGCGGATCAGCGTTCTGCGTGCAATCGTCGTTTGCGAGTACCGATTTCAACCCTGAAAATGACTATTTTATCATTAAAGTGGTCACAACTTTGCACGTTGAATCACAAACTGTTGAATCACGGGGCGGGCGGACCCAAGAGTCCCGAGAGAAAAAAAAATAGCCCTCATATCACAGGAAAAACTTTTAGGATGTATAATATAGTTTAACAGACCGTCCGTACAAATGCCATATTTTGCGCAAAATTCAACAGAAAGAAGTCAATAGATAGCAAATGGCAAGGGCTACACGACGGCTGCTATCTCGCATTTTTTTAAAATTTCTCTCTCTTTAAATTCAAACAAAGACATGTGGACAATATCCAAACCACATTTAAAAGCAATATCTTGCTTTATTTTTGACTGTCTTAGCATCAGTATCGCATGACTGTCATGTCATACCGATCTAACACCCGTCACCTATGCACGTTTGCATGTGGAAACAATGTGGCCGTGTCGCACATCCTGACGTATTCCATTAGCGGGTGTCTGGTCCTGATAAGGACCTGTTGGGTGGGGTTGGTGTGCAAGCGCAAGCACTGGTGCTTAGGCACGCTCGCCACGGATGCGGCGCGCCAGCTGGATGTCCTTGGGCATGATGGTGACGCGCTTGGCGTGGATGGCGCACAGGTTGGTGTCCTCGAACAGACCGACCAGGTAGGCCTCGCTAGCCTCCTGCAGGGCCATCACGGCGCTGCTCTGGAAGCGAAGATCCGTCTTGAAGTCCTGGGCGATCTCGCGCACCAGACGCTGGAACGGCAGCTTGCGGATCAGCAGCTCGGTGCTCTTCTGGTAGCGGCGGATCTCACGCAGCGCCACCGTGCCGGGACGGTAACGGTGGGGCTTCTTGACGCCGCCAGTGGCCGGCGCGCTCTTACGAGCGGGCCTTGGTGGCCAGCTGCTTGCGCGGCGCCTTGCCACCGGTGGACTTGCGAGCGGTCTGCTTTGTGCGCGCCATTTTTCAATGTTCGAATTTGGCGCCACATTTGTGAATTCGAGCTCTCGAGGTTTCGGGTTTCAGGTCGCGCATGCGCAGTTAGTCTCAACGATCGTAGCGCCCACCGCGGTCACGTGACGCACTAAAACGAAACGAACGTCAGAAAACACCACAACGCAAGTTAAAAGTCGTCAAGATGACTGGACGTGGCAAGGGAGGCAAGGGACTGGGAAAGGGCGGAGCCAAGCGGCACCGCAAAGTGTTGCGTGATAACATCCAGGGGATCACAAAACCAGCCATCCGTCGTCTGGCTCGCCGTGGCGGCGTGAAGCGCATCAGCGGTCTCATCTACGAGGAGACTCGCGGCGTCCTGAAGGTGTTCTGGAGAACGTCATCCGTGACGCTGTCACCTACACCGAGCACGCTAAAGCGCAAGACTGTCACCGCCTATGGACGTCGTCTATGCCCTGAAGCGTCAGGACGCACCCTGTACGGCTTCGGCCGGCTAAGCGGACACTCTTAAGACGGAAGGTGGCAAGCGGCATTGAAAACAGGCCTTTTTAAAGGCAATCACTCGCTCTAAGAAAGTTGATCACAGTTGTCGGGTTATGTGCAAAGTCTATAAATACGAAATGGCTACTGTCCATTTTTTCTTTCTTTTCTTTCTTTCTCTTCAGGTCCAAATTAGACCATTTTGTGGAATTTTGGGGCTGATGCGACTGGAGCGTTTCTAAAATAGCACGCAAAGAAAGATGTTTTAGGTTTTCAACAAAACGGTGTGGTGTGTAGCGCAAGTTCAATGGAACTATTTTCGCTTAGGATTTGCTCTAGAACACCTTGAAGTCGAGAGCATAATTTGTTTGATTTAATCTACAATTATATAATCATTCCAGTACACTTGATAGCTAGGCGAACTAGGTGGGATGATGTGAGGGGTGGTTGGAGGGAGAGAGGGGGGGTTGGGCAGAGAGCAGCGAGCGAATGCGATCGGCCGCGGTGTGCAATCTGACCTCCACCCCCTTCTGGCGCACGGTCCAGCGGTTACCTGATCTGCGCCACCAACGGGCGATCGCGCCGCCGTTGGCGTCAAATTTTCGAAAAGCGCGCGAAGTGGCCCCAAGTGCCGGCGCCGGCGGTGTGGCGTCACCTAGACTAGGTGCCTGGCGCCGCGCAGTGAAATGCAGCTAACACGCACAGGTGACCGAACTTTGTGCGGAATACCAAACAGAGATGCGTAAAAAGCGATTAAGCTGACCAAAACAAGTGTGTACCTTTGATGGACAAATTGGCACCAAGCATGGGGCGCCATTGTTTTTTTTTTTTGTTTTTGTTTTTTTCTTCTTCCTTCTCCCGACACCAATTCCCTCCTCACCGTTCAACGCGTATGCTCGAGGAGCGAATAACTCATATTTGTGACGGTAAGTATGGGAGCGGCCCCAGAGCTGTGTCAATCTAGCAATATGGGGCCTGCATGGATACTTGTGCATTGGAATGAGGAAAGTATCCGTGCGCTGTGAAATGACTGCCGCCCGGGCCCATCTGTGATCAGTCTCAACGAGAGTATTGCGTGGCCTTCAAAAAGGCCTGTTTGACGTCGCACACAGCGAGACAGCTTACTTCTTCTCCGTCTTCTTGGGGAGGAGCACCGCCTGGATGTTGGGCAGCACACCACCCTGGGCGATGGTCACGGCCCCGACAAGAGCTTGTTCAGCTCCTCGTCGTTGCGGATGGCCAGCTGCAGGTGACGCGGGATGATCCTGGTCTTCTTGTTGTCACGGGCAGCGTTGCCGGGCCAAGCTCGAGCACCTCAGCGGCCAGGTACTCCATGACGGCCGCCAGGTACACGGGGGCGCCGGCACCGACGCGCTCGGCGTAGTTGCCCTTTGCGGAGCAGACGGTGGATACGGCCCACCGGGAACTGCAGACCCGCCCGGGATGAGCGGGACTTGGACTTGCCCTTCAACCTTGCCACCCTTGCCGCGTCCAGACATGCTTGCGAGTTTGTGGTCTCTCCAGCGCACAAAACACACTGCTGAAATCGCGCGAGCTGCTTTTATGAACACCCGCGGGCCAGTTGGCGGGCCGATCCGGGCACGGCGAGCGCATGCGGTGGCGCCACCGTCGCTGCACCGACTACCACGGGCGGGCGATGCAGCGATCACACATTCGCGCACCCCCCCACCCACCACCAGAGACTAGCGAAAGATGCAGCGAAAGGCGCAAGACAGGGAGGAAAAGGCAGCGACAGAAGGAGGGAGAGGAAGGAAGATACAATATACAAGGGCGGACAAGAAGCGCTGGAAGAAGGAGGAGGAGAATCGTACGCATCTACATCACAAGGTGCTGCATCTCGTTCCAGGCCTATGAGCAATCATGAACTCGTTCGTCAAACGACATTTTTCGAGCGCATCGCGCAGAGGCCTCTCGTCTGGGCGCACTACAACAAGCAGCTCGACGATCACCTCTCGGGAGATCCAGACGGCCGTTCCGTCTGCTTCTGCCCGGCGAGCTGGCCAAGCACGCCGTGTGTCCGAGGGCACCAAGGCCGTCACAAAGTACAAGCAGCAAGCAAGGGTAAGCTGGTACGGACTGAACGGCCGACGCCGATCGACATCCCTCTCGCCGTCATCACCCGTCATCATCACCGTCATCATCATTCATCTGTGTCGACCGACGCCGAGCCCAACGCAACAATAGGTCTTTTTCAAGACCATGCAATCCGAGCTTAGACCTTGATCACAGATGACTGGCGCACAATTGTCGAGACCTCGATATTGCGTCATTTATATATGCAGTCCCAGTTCTCGCGGCATCCGCCAATATGCTTTGTGAATCATCGCCTTTCCGACGACAATGGCCATACCATGCTGAAAGTACCAGTACGGACCTAGTATCCTACTACTATAATATGACGGTACTGAATATCACGTGATATTGATGTGGCTTGATTGTCGTTGAGAGTGTATGGTCGTCTGCGGTCCTGTGTCGCATGTCAGTGTGCAGCGGTCGCTGCCGGCTCGAGTGTCTATCTGAACTACCCATTGTGGCGGCCGGTGCGGGACTCGGCTCGGCATCAGATGACATGGTTCGGCGTCCGATGACGGGCTGCGGAGGGAGGGGCGGTGGGAAGTTGTTGGCTGACAGGATGGTTCCTGAGGTTCGGAAGAGGCGTTTTCGCGTGACCACAATTTAGTAATGCATCCTTGCCGGAGACGGCGCGTCATTCCGGATCATCGGTTGCCTTAACGCAAACGATTTGCCAACTATAAGCATCTGCGATCACATGCCAAGCGAGGTACTGTGCGTGGCTCTAATAAGAGCCATTGTGGCGTGCGTGCGCTGGCGACGTCTACTTCTTGGCCGCCGTCTTCTTGGCGGCTGGCTTCTTGGCCGGAGACTTTTTCGGCTTGGGCGCCTTGGGCTTCTTCGCCGGCGACTTGGCCTTTTTGGCCTTGGTCGGCTTGGCCTTGGGCTTCATGGCCTTGGCCGGCGATTTCGCAGCCTTCTTCTTGTCGGCCGGCTTCTTGGCAGCAAGCCTTTTTCGGGAGTCTTTTTGGCGGCGGCTTGGCGGCGGCCGGCTTCTTCTTGGGCGCCTTGTCAGCCTGCTTGGCCGGCTTCGCGGTGGCAGACGACAGCTTGAACGAACCGCTGGCGCCCTTGCCCTTGGTCTGCACCAGGTTGCCGCTGGTCACTCCCGACTTGAGGGCCTTCTTGATGAAGTGCGAGAGCTTCTCGACGTCCACCTTGTAGTTAGCGGCAATGTACTTTTTGATGGCGATCAGCGACGACCCCGCCGCGCTCTCCGAGCCCCTTAATGGCGCCCTGCACCATCTCGTTGGTCGGTGGGTGGGCGGGCTTGGCGGCGTGGCGACTTGGCTTTTGCCGCCTTGGCGGCAGCGGCGGCCGGAGCAGCAGTAGCGGTCTCGGTCATGACGATTGCTTGCGCTATATGTTATGTAAATGTTGCGGTTTTTCAAATTCGCCAAGTTGCTGGCGGACCTCGTAGACTCAGTGGACTCTTATGACGTCATCGTCGCGTCCGATGAGGTACTGACGTTTCGACAAGTTTAGCACGACTTGGGCGCTGACGGCTGGGCCGGTTACCGGCGCAGCCAATTGCGCCGACGGCCGTGACGGCGCCGACAATTGCCCGCCGAATGGCGCAGCCGATTGTGACCATCACCACATCGGCTGACCAGCAAGCGAGGGCTGTTGGCGTCACTGCCGGCGAGGGTCACGCCGCTCACCGGCGACATGACCACGATTCGCCGACGCCTGGCGCGGACCATCGGCCCCGGCGTAGGCTGTCGCATTGCTGGCGCAGGCTGCACATCCGCTGGCTCGGAATCACAAGAAAAGTTTGGGTCCCAAGCTACTCCTACGAAAATTCGCAAGCTATTTTACGGGCGAATCTCGAAAATAGTACAAGGGATCGTCCGTTGCCCGATCTACCAAAAGCTTTGTGTTAAAATCACGCAAACAAGTCTCGCCTGTCCGCGCGCCGTACCGGGGCGACCATTGGCACGGCGATGAACTGCGATGGCATCACACAATGACAATACGTATGTCGCCAGCGAACAAGTCCGACGAGTAGCAGCATTTGTGACGGAAGCGTCGTTTTGTGCGGCTTGCGTCCTAGGATTGGACAATTTTGGTGGGAAATGACACCCTATGGATTATATTTTTCCACTCTTTTCCCCCAGTTTTACTGTGAATTTTAAACTCCCTAAACTAAGGTATACCTATTGGCAAACCAGAACCCTAAAACTGATACTAAGAATGCTATTAGTAGCCCGTTTTCCTCCACAGGCTCAAGCGCAGTCATCAAGCATCAAGCTTGATGCTTGCTCCACAGTCATCAAGCGCAATCAACCAACAAGACAGCATGGAACCTATAGGTACCTAAGACCTACCTCAGCCTGCAGGCTTCACCCTCAAATAAATCCAGATCGGTGTTGTGCATTTGCCCTTCTAAACATCATTCCAATGTTAATATATGTTGAATCATTATGACTGTTTTCATGCTATTTATATTTTACACAGGGTTGAAGTTGAACACAATGGTGAAAACCCGATATCAATCGGAGCAGTGGTTGCAAAGTTATTAGCTTCCGAAAAGCGTCTGTATGGCCGGGTCGGTCGGGCCGGGTTAAATGTAAATTTGTCTAGTAAGCTGACGAGAAACCGCTCGGTAATTACATTGCGCGGATAACGCCATCTGAAGCCTATTTCACACAGCAAAAAAGTTTGTAATTACAAAGAATTTCTTTGTAATTACAAATAATTTTTACACATGTCTGTAGTTTGAATTTCACAAAACCCAGGGGTTCTGAATTTCAGAAATTGCAAAAAGTTATTTCCCCGAGAGAGTCCCAGTGCACCTTACCGATTGCGCTGTGAGGGGCGGCGCCCCGCGCGCGGAGAGCCCGCATGGCGATAGAATTGCAGCGGCCAACGATGTCTTGTGCAATGTGCAGTGAACCTTCATTCACCCTTTACGACGTAGGAAATCGGCTAGGTTAGGTGAACAAATGGTCGAGAAATTCAACGATCTTTCTTTTAAGAGTAGTTCTGTTGTTATGCTCCGCCACCTAGTGAATGATCAAAATCCGGCTACTCTAACTGCTTACCAAGATTTATTCTTACGATCCGAGTTTGCATTCCGATGAAATGTTAATTAAAAGATTATTCTCCCTGAAACTAATTTTATATTGAATAAAAAAATAAACCACAATGTCAATATTTGTTAAATTAATTTGTTAGCAATCAAATTATTTGTCACTAGCATCAAGTGCAATACAAACGTTCTTGATTTAAGCTTTCTGCTGTACTAACATTTGTGTTTACAATTTTCTGTACAATCGGTAATTCAGAGGTGGCGAATGTTTGTGAAATGTCTTTTAGTGAGGTTTGCAATATTTGCTTGCGTTTGTAATCGCAAACATGTGTAATTACTAACTTCTTTGTGAAATAGGCCTCAGAATGTATATATACCCAGTAATACTCATCAGAAAAACAGAACCTTAAGTTCCAATAGCATTTCACAGATGGCGCTGTCAAGAAGCGGCTAACTTTGCATGATATATTGGTAAATATCTTAAATCAACGGACAAGACATTGGTATATTTCAAATCGATGACCTGTATCGCATTACAATACTGTTTGTCAGCTTCACATTGGGACATGTAATACATCTATCTGACATGTACCCTGTCAGAAGCCATCTAACGGAAGTCAAACTGCCAGAGTCAGGAGACTACATGTACGAAAAGATCGCCGCCGCGACTCATACTTACCTGGCTCAGGGGACACCGTGATCACGAAGGCGGTTCCCCCAGGACGAGGCCCTTCCATTGCACTTCGGTTGGGTTGACCCCTGCGATTATCCCAAATGTGGATAACTCGGGAGTACTATTTTTGTTAGCGGGGTAGGTTGCGTTCGCGCTCCAACCCTATTTTGGCCTGTTTCGAGAGAAAAGTGGAAATGCCTGTTAGGATTATAATTTCTCTCTCTTCAGTGCTCAGTGCTTTTTTGTACATGGAAAGGAATGTCACGAAGTAAATAATGCATCGTCATATAATTGTGCACACAACATAGACAATGGGAAATTGTTCGTACAAGAGCATTGATAATGGGAGCTGAAAGGCGCTTCTGCAAACCGAGTTTGCGCCATTTCATAAGTGACGATACAAACAATGCATGTGATTTTTGGCTCGTCGTCCGTCGTGCGAGCTGCGTATACAGATAAGCAATACAAATTTGAATATTCGTCTTTGCTTGTTTTGCCGTTTTCACATTTTGTTTGTTGAGTGAAGGACAGTTTCTGGCGTTTTTGGAAATTTCGAAAAACAAAATGATGAATCATCTTTACAATGAACATCGGATGACTTTCCTGCGTTAACACAACAGTTGTTTGTTCAAAAGTTGCTCTATATATGGCAGCATTCTCATCCTTTCTGAGGCCAACTCATCAAAACCGGCGACCACATCGTCGACCATCGGCAACGACCATACCATGCTGAAAATACCAGTTCCCGTCCGATCACTGAAGTCAAGCAGCATCGGGCCCGGTTAGTACTTGGATGGGTGACCGCCTGGGAACACCGGGTGCCGTTGTCATTTTCTTGCCCCACTGTGCAACACCTTTTCAGGGCAGTATTATTCCCGGCCGGCCGGCGCTGTGCCTGCCATCTATCGGCCAGTCGGCAAATCTTTCCCCGTTCACGCGACTTCAGATCTCTGGACCATGCGCTGACGCCGGCACGAAGGACGAATGTCCCGCGACGATAATAAATACTGTACCGCAGTACTCCCGTGTATGACGGTGCAGTGTATCCCGCCAGGGTCCGTTTCCTTTTTAAAAGGCCACAATATTCAATTGCATTTCCCACGGAAACCCGTTCGAAATATCGATGTACATGATGTGTATGGCCTTTGTAACGACACTTTAACACTTCGATCATGGATTTCATTCGTTCTGAAGCGCTGGTAAGCGCCGGGAGTAACGCTAACCGATCAGGTAAGGCCGGCAATTTTTGTTTTGTTTGAGGGGGTTTAAGGACTTCTAGTTTCCACCAAAAGGTAGCCCAGACATTGACCTTTCCGAAACTGGTTTTGTTCTTTAAATTAACTACCAATTTGTTTATCCTACCATCGTTATAAGAAATAATTATTCGTGAAAAATGCCATTTTCGTCTAATGGATATGAAATAATTTTTTTTTTACCTATCCGGCTGACATTTCCGGTCGATTTCTATCTCTTTAACCAACTCCTTCTTACCGCTTTCGATTTTAACCTAGATTTTCGACTTTTCGAAGGGGTGCCGAAAAAGGCCCAAACAATGATGACAGGGTACCCGATGACTGAAAGCCCTGGACCGTACATGCTCTATTTTGACATGCTCTATTTTTTAACCTGCATCTTGCGATAACTTTTGAACCAATTGTCCGATTCGCAATCCGTAAGAAAAATCAGACTCCTCGTGCAATTTCCAATCCGACTGTATATCGGTGTGTAACGAATATTCATAGGAAGCTCCACAATATATTTTTTGGATTTTGGTAGAAACGGAAAAGGCCGTAACTTTTTTGTTGATCAAGATGGTTCAAATCCCTTTTGTCCATAGCATTTCTGATGGAAATTCGCATCTTTTATTGTATAACGTTTTTTGAAAAAAAAATGATAGGTTTGTTCATATTGTTTTTTTCTCATTTTTTTTACTTTTCCAACAGATATTTTCAGAAAGCAGGTAAGTGATCAAAAAACGAACGTAACACTCCGAGTCGGATAAAGAACGGATCATGAAAATCGGTCAAATAGTTTTTGCGATATGTCAGTGTAAAGGTCAAAATTGACTCTTTTTGTCACTTTTACCAAGGCCTCAGAATATATTTTACGCCTTGGTAAAAGTGGCACTTAAAAATTGAGCAATTTTATGTTTTGTTGGAAGATTACAACTCACATTGAACTGAATATACATATTCAGTTTTTTTTTTCGAAATTTTTAGCGTATCGTGGAAGCGTAATCACTAATGTAAAACGAAGTATGATGCCAGCCCGTTGGGACACAATGGTGGTGACACAATGGTGATCGAATGGTGAAGGATCGGTCCCATAGCCTCGGAGCATAGGCTTGCCTGACAAATTGAACTACAGGTTTTTATCGAATTTGGTTCATTTAGATTAGACTGAAGTATATAAAAGGCAAACGGCACCCATTCCGACCAGTTCGAATTGCATTGTGAAAAAATCACTCAGATCGGTCCAGTAGTTTCGGAGCATGGGCTTGCCTGCTAATCTGGACAGTTTTTTAGACCCTCCCTAGTCAATACAGACAAAACATGGCTGCATTTATCAGGTGACCAAGCCCGCCCTCAGCTGATGCAAACTCCTCATATGAATGTATTACTGACCTGACCAATATTGACAGATTGGTCAGTAATAAATTAATACGAGGAGTTGACTGTTTAGCAATAATAAATGTATCACGTGATCAATACCTACACCGGCAAAATAATAGTGCGGCAAAACAATGGCCGAAGTGCGCCAAAAAAAAATCAACCTTTGGACCTGCCATATATGGTCATGCTCCGCCCCGTTATGGTCACGTGGCATTTGAAGGGGGTTGGCCTGTCATGTTCGGAATCTAACGGTATGCAATTTTTAGGTTTCGGGTCAACGAGTGACCTTCCAGTACAGTCCAGAACAGCGATTTTGCTCTGTCAGAAAACCTCAAAATGAGAAATTGATAAATGTAAATAAAAAAGCTGTTCCTAGACCAGTTTGGTCTCAGAAATACAGAAAAGGTCATTATTTATTCGTATCTGGTCAACAAATTCCCAAAAAGTTATTAAAAAAAATAACGTCATGAATTTCTTACACTTATGGAGCCATCACTCGGTCAAAAATGGAGATATGTGTTTGAAATATGGTTTGAGCATTGTCCATACTCAGTTATCTCATATGTATTCCGTTTTTTTGACATCTTCGAAAATTTTGATTTTGTGCTGATGTTCCCCAAAAATCACTTTTTTATCATTTTGGGGGTCAAAAACCCAAAATTTCGCAAATCCGAGAGTGCCATTTTAAAGCAAATTAAATTTTATATATTTGCTTAATTGCGTTTGCAATTTGCTTCAAAGCTCTGTTTTCTACGATTTTTCAAACATTTATCGTTTTTCCAAAAACAACAACATGACGTCATCAAAACATCATTATTTCCCAAATTTCTCAAGTAATTAAAAATAACTTTTTAAAGCATGCGTATAATTGTTGTATACTTGGCTACTTAAAAAAAAAGGCAGCACAATTTCAGCTTCACAAGCCGACAAGGCTTACTGCCTTATTTTGTGACATTCGCATGACATAAAGACATAAAGACATAAAAGAAAAGTGCAACAAAGAGCCTCTTGGGCCCATCCGAGGTTGCACCCCCCTCCACCAGTCTCGCCCCTTCAAATCACCTTACTCTACCTGCATAAAAGAAGGCTAATCCCACGAGTATTTATGAACTAATCCCTTCTCTGTAAAGTATTTATCTAATCTAATTTTGAAGGAAGCAAGTGTCACTGCATCAGCGACATCCCCTGGTAGCATATTCCAATGTCCTACAACCCTTCTACTGAAAAATGACTGTCATAGCCTAGTCCTACTTTGTTTCATAATGAGTTTATGCTGATGACCTCTACCTCGATTTTCCCTATTGAACTCAAACATACCCTTTAAATATCCAGAATGCTGACTATTTACAAATTTGAAGACTTCAATTAGATCTCCTCTTAGCCTTCTATATCTAAGTGAAAACATACCCAATTTCCTTAATCTATCTTCATAAGGTAAACTACCAAGACAATTAATCATTTTTGTTGCCCTTTTTTGAACTCTTTCTAACAACCAGCAATCTTTCTCATATGTTGGAGACCAGGCTTGTACACAATACTCCAAATGTGGTCTAACGTATGCACAATACAGTTTTGTTATTACCTTTTCACTCTTGTAGGAAACATTTCTGTTAATGGCCCCTAGCATTCTAAGTGCCTTTTTCCTAGCTTCTACAACCTGGTCTGACGCTGATAGTCTATTGTTTACCACGACACCTAAATCTCTTTCCTTTTCAATCTGCTCCATTTTCTGCCCACCCATTTCATACCTATGTTTACTGCTAACCCGTCCAGCGTGCATAATCTTACATTTACTCAAATTGAATTTCATCTGCCATGCTTCAGACCACTCAACTAGCTTGTCCAGATCTGATTGAAAAACATCCTGATCATGTTTTCCTCTAATAATCCTGACAACTTTTAGATCGTCTGCAAATTTCAAGACTTTGCTGTCTATACTGTTCTCAATTGCATTCACAAATATTATAAAAAGCAATGGGCCCAGGACTGAGCCCTGTGGAACCCCACTGAGAACCTCCTTCCATTGTGATTGGCACCCATTCAATATAACCCTTTGCTGGCGTCCTGAAAGCCACGTTTCTATCCAATCCAATGATTGCGCACTTGAATGTTTCTAAGTGTGCAATCATGCGAATGTCACAAAATAAGGCCAGTAACACTACCACAGTATGTTAAAAAATGGAAGTCTAATTCAAGTTGTAAATCAATAAAAAGTACCTTGGTGTACCTATTAATATCAGACAATATGAAGTGGAATGCGCATATATCAAAAATGATAGGGAAAGGCAATCGGGTCCTAAGGTTTGCAAATAGAGTCTTTAGTAAATGTCCCCAAAAGGCCAAGGGAACTGTTAAGGTCCCTAGTTTGACCAATCCTTTCAAACTGAGTCCAGTAAAGTAAATGTTGACAACATTATTGCCAGACCAAATTACTTAGGACGTAGAGATCACCAATGGAAGATCAGGTTAATATACAGTCCCGACTTCTTTCATACCATACCTCATTTTTTCCTAGAACAATACGAGAATGGAATATATTAGCCCAAAGCATTGTAGATTGTAATACTATGGAACAGTTAACAAATGTGTTGGACCCACTATGAATCTTTAATCGCGAAAGACGGTACATGTGCAGCCACCACCACCACCAGGACCTTCACTGGTATTTGCGGTGTAATACATGAATCTGAATGCTTCACAAGCAGAGAAGGCTTCATTCAAAAGACGACAAGGCTTCATTCACAAGCCAACAAGGCCCCACAAGCCGAGAAGGTAGAAAGGTTGAGAAGAAGCCGAAAAGTACTCTGTACAAGGAAGGCTTCTCCGTGCCAATCTTATTCAATACTGGAAAATCTTCCATGGCAAGAGGCCCATTTCTGTCACCGATCTCTTCATACTGGCTCCTCAGTCTTGCACAAGCGGTCATATGTACAACATCAGCCACCCACGCACCCAAACAGACATCAGGCAAATATGTTTTTCTGTGCGTTGTGCGAGGGTTTGGAACTCTCTTCCTGAACAGGTGGTATGCAAGGAGAACTTACAATCATAATCATTCAAGGCACTACTCGCAGAAACTCTGTTTTTTTTTTGACACATTGTATGCATATCTTCTGTAGCATGAGCAAGGAACTCCTTACCTCCTATATCCCCAAATATTATCCATTGTCTAATCTCACTTGCTGTCTAAACTTCTCTGTGTTGATTTGCATGCAACCGTGCTAGTTTCATGTCGCATCTATCCAGCTGCTCCAGACCACTGCACATTGGTTTATGGTTCTCCTGTCTTGTCATGTGTCTCGGAGTTGCTGGCGTGTCTTTTCCTTTATGGGTTCCATTTCCCATCTGTCAGTTCCCAACAGTCTTTCTTCCTATTTGCCATGAGGAGACCAGGAACCCAAACAGGTGAGTTGAACAGGTGAGTACAGGCCTTAGGCACCAACAGGCCTTAGGAACAGGCTTCATTCACAAGACGACAAGGCTTCACAAGCCGTGAATAACAAACTATATATATATATATATATATATAAAATATATACATATATATAAATATATGTATATATTTGTCTATATGTTACCACCAGGACCTTCATTGGTATTTGCGGTGTAATACACAAATCTGAACCTGAAGGCTTCACAAGCCGAGAAGGCTCCACAAGCAGAGAAGGCTTCACGAGCCAACAAGGCGCCACAAGAGGCTTCACAAGCCGTGAATAACAAACTATATTTGTTATAATTGTGTGGCAAGGGAAAATTGGTCACAATAATAGTTTAAGCATGACAGTGTGTTACTTCAGTTCACATAGGCACCGACTGCCCAATGATTGCACCATATGATGAAAACTGACAATAGCACCACATGGATGGTGTTGACACTGGTCCCATGTAGAAGTGTATCCTGTAAATCCATATGTAATCACTTTTATGTATGATGATATGTATGACTTTCGTTTCGTGTTAGTGTATATGAATGTTACGTTTTGTTTGTGTATACATGCGTGAAGTTGAATTTGTTAGTGTCCTAGTGTTTTGTTTTGCTTCTGTCGAGCCACGCAACGTCCGTGAATAAGAAATGTCATCATTTCATCACGTCGAGCGGACGTGCCAGGCAGGCTGTGTGAGACGCAGAGGTATTTGTCCGCCTGTGTGTGAGGAGCCGCGGCCCGGTCGGCTGTTTTCGGAAACATCCGGCTGGTTGCCATTGTCTACCGGCAGTGAGCGCGGCGGCCCGGCACACCCGTGGTGTTATGATAGTGCCCCGCGCCGCGACTCGCCGGGCCACCTGTTCAAACAGCGCGCTGCGTCGCGCCTCGCGTGTTTTCGCCAGGTCTCACTACGCGCCCTGCCCTGTCTAACCCTTCTCGCGACCCCTCATTTCCTCGCCGCCGCATTTAAGCCGCTGTCAACATGTCTCCCGCTCTGTTCTCACTAGACTGTCGCGCTGATCGGACGGCTCTGTGCTCTCTCCCAGCCTCCGTGCAGAGCGGTCGGCTCCTTCGTCGTGTGATTTCGCCTTCCGCAATATAGACTGTGAAAAAGTGCAGCGGTGTGACAAGTGGGGTCCGCCGAGAGCGGAAGCAGAAATGCGTGATCACCGACACAGCTTTGTTGTGTGACACACATTGTACACTCGCCTGCAAAATGGTGCTCAGCGGATCAGCGTTCTGCGTGCAATCGTCGTTTGCGAGTACCGATTTCAACCCTGAAAATGACTATTTTATCATTAAAGTGGTCACAACTTTGCACGTTGAATCACAAACTGTTGAATCACGGGGCGGGCGGACCCAAGAGTCCCGAGAGAAAAAAAAATAGCCCTCATATCACAGGAAAAACTTTTAGGATGTATAATATAGTTTAACAGACCGTCCGTACAAATGCCATATTTTGCGCAAAATTCAACAGAAAGAAGTCAATAGATAGCAAATGGCAAGGGCTACACGACGGCTGCTATCTCGCATTTTTTTAAAATTTCTCTCTCTTTAAATTCAAACAAAGACATGTGGACAATATCCAAACCACATTTAAAAGCAATATCTTGCTTTATTTTTGACTGTCTTAGCATCAGTATCGCATGACTGTCATGTCATACCGATCTAACACCCGTCACCTATGCACGTTTGCATGTGGAAACAATGTGGCCGTGTCGCACATCCTGACGTATTCCATTAGCGGGTGTCTGGTCCTGATAAGGACCTGTTGGGTGGGGTTGGTGTGCAAGCGCAAGCACTGGTGCTTAGGCACGCTCGCCACGGATGCGGCGCGCCAGCTGGATGTCCTTGGGCATGATGGTGACGCGCTTGGCGTGGATGGCGCACAGGTTGGTGTCCTCGAACAGACCGACCAGGTAGGCCTCGCTAGCCTCCTGCAGGGCCATCACGGCGCTGCTCTGGAAGCGAAGATCCGTCTTGAAGTCCTGGGCGATCTCGCGCACCAGACGCTGGAACGGCAGCTTGCGGATCAGCAGCTCGGTGCTCTTCTGGTAGCGGCGGATCTCACGCAGCGCCACCGTGCCGGGACGGTAACGGTGGGGCTTCTTGACGCCGCCAGTGGCCGGCGCGCTCTTACGAGCGGCCTTGGTGGCCAGCTGCTTGCGCGGCGCCTTGCCACCGGTGGACTTGCGAGCGGTCTGCTTTGTGCGCGCCATTTTTCAATGTTCGAATTTGGCGCCACATTTGTGAATTCGAGCTCTCGAGGTTTCGGGTTTCAGGTCGCGCATGCGCAGTTAGTCTCAACGATCGTAGCGCCCACCGCGGTCACGTGACGCACTAAAACGAAACGAACGTCAGAAAACACCACAACGCAAGTTAAAAGTCGTCAAGATGACTGGACGTGGCAAGGGAGGCAAGGGACTGGGAAAGGGCGGAGCCAAGCGGCACCGCAAAGTGTTGCGTGATAACATCCAGGGGATCACAAAACCAGCCATCCGTCGTCTGGCTCGCCGTGGCGGCGTGAAGCGCATCAGCGGTCTCATCTACGAGGAGACTCGCGGCGTCCTGAAGGTGTTCCTGGAGAACGTCATCCGTGACGCTGTCACCTACACCGAGCACGCTAAGCGCAAGACTGTCACCGCCATGGACGTCGTCTATGCCCTGAAGCGTCAGGGACGCACCCTGTACGGCTTCGGCGGCTAAGCGGACACTCTTAAGACGGAGTGGCAAGCGGCATTGAAAACAGGCCTTTTTAAAGGCCAATCACTCGCTCTAAGAAAGTTGATCACAGTTGTCGGGTTATGTGCAAAGTCTATAAATACGAAATGGCTACTGTCCATTTTTTCTTTCTTTCTTTCTTTCTTCTTCAGGTCCAAATTAGACCATTTTGTGGAATTTTGGGCTGATGCGACTGGAGCGTTTTCTAAAATAGCACGCAAAGAAAGAATGTTTTAGGTTATTCAACAAAACGTGGTGTGTAGCGCAAGTTCAATGGAACTATTTTCGCTTAGGATTTGCTAGAACACCTTGAAGTACGATAGAGCATAATTTGTGTAATACAATTATATAATCCATTCCATACACTGGCTAGCTAGCGAACTAGTGGACACGTTGAGATGACCTACTTCGATTCTGCGGTCGCCCCCTCGGTAGGGCCGCAGAGCAGCGAGCGAATGCGATCGGCCGCGGTGTGCAATCTGACCTCCACCGCCCTTCTGGCGCACGGTCCAGCGGTTACCTGATCTGCGCCACCAACGGGCGACGCGCCGCCGTTGGCGTCAAATTTTCGAAAAAGCGCGCGAAGTGGCCCCAAGTGCCGGCGCCGGCGGTGTGTGGCGTCACCTAGACTAGGTGCCTGGCGCCGCGCGTGAAATGCAGCTAACACGCACAGGTGACCGAACTTTGTGCGTGAATACCAAACAGAGATGCGTAAAAGCGATTAAGCTGACAAACAAGTGTGTACCTTTGATGGAACAAATTGGCACCAAGCATGGGGCGCCATTGTTTTTTTTGTTTTTGTTTTTTTCTTCTTCTTCTCCCGACACCAATTCCTCCTCACCGTTCAACGCGTATGCTCGAGGAGCGAATAACTCATATTTGTGACGGTAAGTATGGGAGCGGCCCAGAGCTGTGTCAATCTAGCAATATGGGGCCTGCATGGATACTTGTGCATTGGAATGAGGAAAGTATCCGTGCGCTGTGAAATGACTGCCGCCCGGGCCCATCTGTGATCAGTCTCAACGAGAGTATTGCGTGGCCTTCAAAAAGGCCTGTTTGACGTCGCACACAGCGAGACAGCTTACTTCTTCTCCGTCTTCTTGGGGAGGAGCACCGCCTGGATGTTGGGCAGCACACCACCCTGGGCGATGGTCACGCCCGACAAGAGCTTGTTCAGCTCCTCGTCGTTGCGGATGGCCAGCTGCAGGTGACGCGGGATGATCCTGGTCTTCTTGTTGTCACGGGCAGCGTTGCCGGCCAGCTCGAGCACCTCAGCGGCCAGGTACTCCATGACGGCCGCCAGGTACACGGGGGCGCCGGCACCGACGCGCTCGGCGTAGTTGCCCTTGCGGAGCAGACGGTGGATACGGCCCACCGGGAACTGCAGACCCGCCCGGGATGAGCGGGACTTGGACTTGCCCTTCACCTTGCCACCCTTGCCGCGTCCAGACATGCTTGCGAGTTTGTGGTCTCTCCAGCGCACAAAACACACTGCTGAAATCGCGCGAGCTGCTTTTATGAACACCCGCCGGCCCGTTGGCGGCCGATCCGGGCACGGCGAGCGCATGCGGTGGCGCCACCGTCGCTGCCCGACTACCACGGCGGGCGATGCAGCGATCACACATTCGCGCACCCCCCAGCACGCCAACGATGCCACCGAAGACTAGCGGAAAGGCCGCCAAGAAGGCGGGCAAGGCCCAGAAGAACATCTCCAAGGGCGACAAGAAGCGCAGGAAGAAGAGGAAGGAATCGTACGCCATCTACATCTACAAGGTGCTGAAGCAGGTGCACCCGGACACCGGCATCTCGTCCAAGGCCATGAGCATCATGAACTCGTTCGTCAACGACATTTTCGAGCGCATCGCCGCAGAGGCCTCTCGTCTGGCGCACTACAACAAGCGCTCGACGATCACCTCTCGGGAGATCCAGACGGCCGTCCGTCTGCTTCTGCCCGGCGAGCTGGCCAAGCACGCCGTGTCCGAGGGCACCAAGGCCGTCACAAAGTACACCAGCAGCAAGTAAGCTGGTCAGCTGAACGGCCGACGCCGATCGACATCCCTCTCGCCGTCATCACCCGTCATCATCACCGTCATCATCATTCATCTGTGTCGACCGACGCCGAGCCCAACGGCAACAATAGGTCTTTTTCAAGACCATGCAATCCGAGCTTAGACCTTGATCACAGATGACTGGCGCACAATGTCGAGACCTCGATATTGCGTCATTTATATATGCAGTCCCAGTCTCGCGGCATCCGCCAATATGCTTTGTGAATCATCGCCTTTCCGACGACAATGGCCATACCATGCTGAAAGTACCAGTACGGACCTAGTATCCTACTACTATAATATGACGGTACTGAATATCACGTGATATTGATGTGGCTTGATTGTCGTGAGAGTGTATGGTCGTCTGCGGTCTGTGTCGCATGTCAGTGTGCAGCGGTCGCTGCCGGCTCGAGTGTCTATCTGAACTACCCATTGTGGCGGCCGGTGCGGGACTCGGCTCGGCATCAGATGACATGGTTCGGCGTCCGATGACGGGCTGCGGAGGGAGGGGCGGTGGGAAGTTGTTGGCTGACAGGATGGTTCCTGAGTTCGGAAGAGGCGTTTTCGCGTGACCACAATTTAGTAATGCATCCTTGCCGGAGACGGCGCGTCATTCCGGATCATCGGTTGCCTTAACGCAAACGATTTGCCAACTATAAGCATCTGCGATCACATGCCAAGCGAGTACTGTGCGTGGCTCTAATAAGAGCCATTGTGGCGTGCGTGCGCTGGCGACGTCTACTTCTTGGCCGCCGTCTTCTTGGCGGCTGGCTTCTTGGCCGGAGACTTTTTCGGCTTGGGCGCCTTGGGCTTCTTCGCCGGCGACTTGGCCTTTTTGGCCTTGGTCGGCTTGGCCTTGGGCTTCATGGCCTTGGCCGGCGATTTCGCAGCCTTCTTCTTGTCGGCCGGCTTCTTGGCAGCAGCCTTTTTCGGAGTCTTTTTGGCGGCCGGCTTGGCGGCGGCCGGCTTCTTCTTGGGCGCCTTGTCAGCCTGCTTGGCCGGCTTCGCGGTGGCAGACGACAGCTTGAACGAACCGCTGGCGCCCTTGCCCTTGGTCTGCACCAGGTTGCCGCTGGTCACTCCCGACTTGAGGGCCTTCTTGATGAAGTGCGAGAGCTTCTCGACGTCCACCTTGTAGTTAGCGGCAATGTACTTTTTGATGGCGATCAGCGACGACCCGCCGCGCTCTCCGAGCCCCTTAATGGCGCCCTGCACCATCTCGTTGGTCGGTGGGTGGGCGGGCTTGGCGCGTGGCGACTTGGCTTTTGCCGCCTTGGCGGCAGCGGCGGCCGGAGCAGCAGTAGCGGTCTCGGTCATGACGATTGCTTGCGCTATATGTTATGTTAAATGTTGCGGTTTTTCAAATTCGCCAAGTTGCTGGCGGACCTCGTAGACTCAGTGGACTCTTATGACGTCATCGTCGCGTCCGATGAGGTACTGACGTTTCGACAAGTTTAGCACGACTTGGGCGCTGACGGCTGGCCGGTTACCGGCGCAGCCAATTGCGCCGACGGCCGTGACGGCGCCGACAATTGCCCGCCGAATGGCGCAGCCGATGTGACCATCACCACATCGGCTGACCAGCAAGCGAGGGCTGTTGGCGTCACTGCCGGCGAGGTCACGCCGCTCACCGGCGACATGACCACGATTCGCCGACGCCTGGCGCGGACCATCGGCCCCGGCGTAGGCTGTCGCATTGCTGGCGCAGGCTGCACATCCGCTGGCTCGGAATCACAAGAAAAGTTTGGGTCCCAAGCTACTCCTACGAAAATTCGCAAGCTATTTTACGGGCGAATCTCGAAAATAGTACAAGGGATCGTCCGTTGCCCGATCTACCAAAAGCTTTGGTTAAAATCACGCAAACAAGTCTCGCCGTCCGCGCGCCGTACCGGGGCACCATTGGCACGGCGATGAACTGCGATGGCATCACACAATGACAATACGTATGTCGCCAGCGAACAAGTCCGACGAGTAGCAGCATTTGTGACGGAAGCGTCGTTTTGTGCGGCTTGCGTCCTAGGATTGGACAATTTTGGTGGGAAATGACACCCTATGGATTATATTTTTCCACTCTTTTCCCCCAGTTTTACTGTGAATTTTAAACTCCCTAAACTAAGGTATACCTATTGGCAAACCAGAACCCTAAAACTGATACTAAGAATGCTATTAGTAGCCCGTTTTCCTCCACAGGCTCAAGCGCAGTCATCAAGCATCAAGCTTGATGCTTGCTCCACAGTCATCAAGCGCAATCAACCAACAAGACAGCATGGAACCTATAGGTACCTAAGACCTACCTCAGCCTGCAGGCTTCACCCTCAAATAAATCCAGATCGGTGTTGTGCATTTGCCCTTCTAAACATCATTCCAATGTTAATATATGTTGAATCATTATGACTGTTTTCATGCTATTTATATTTTACACAGGGTTGAAGTTGAACACAATGGTGAAAACCCGATATCAATCGGAGCAGTGGTTGCAAAGTTATTAGCTTCCGAAAAGCGTCTGTATGGCCGGGTCGGTCGGGCCGGGTTAAATGTAAATTTGTCTAGTAAGCTGACGAGAAACCGCTCGGTAATTACATTGCGCGGATAACGCCATCTGAAGCCTATTTCACACAGCAAAAAAGTTTGTAATTACAAAGAATTTCTTTGTAATTACAAATAATTTTTACACATGTCTGTAGTTTGAATTTCACAAAACCCAGGGGTTCTGAATTTCAGAAATTGCAAAAAGTTATTTCCCCGAGAGAGTCCCAGTGCACCTTACCGATTGCGCTGTGAGGGGCGGCGCCCCGCGCGCGGAGAGCCCGCATGGCGATAGAATTGCAGCGGCCAACGATGTCTTGTGCAATGTGCAGTGAACCTTCATTCACCCTTTACGACGTAGGAAATCGGCTAGGTTAGGTGAACAAATGGTCGAGAAATTCAACGATCTTTCTTTTAAGAGTAGTTCTGTTGTTATGCTCCGCCACCTAGTGAATGATCAAAATCCGGCTACTCTAACTGCTTACCAAGATTTATTCTTACGATCCGAGTTTGCATTCCGATGAAATGTTAATTAAAAGATTATTCTCCCTGAAACTAATTTTATATTGAATAAAAAAATAAACCACAATGTCAATATTTGTTAAATTAATTTGTTAGCAATCAAATTATTTGTCACTAGCATCAAGTGCAATACAAACGTTCTTGATTTAAGCTTTCTGCTGTACTAACATTTGTGTTTACAATTTTCTGTACAATCGGTAATTCAGAGGTGGCGAATGTTTGTGAAATGTCTTTTAGTGAGGTTTGCAATATTTGCTTGCGTTTGTAATCGCAAACATGTGTAATTACTAACTTCTTTGTGAAATAGGCCTCAGAATGTATATATACCCAGTAATACTCATCAGAAAAACAGAACCTTAAGTTCCAATAGCATTTCACAGATGGCGCTGTCAAGAAGCGGCTAACTTTGCATGATATATTGGTAAATATCTTAAATCAACGGACAAGACATTGGTATATTTCAAATCGATGACCTGTATCGCATTACAATACTGTTTGTCAGCTTCACATTGGGACATGTAATACATCTATCTGACATGTACCCTGTCAGAAGCCATCTAACGGAAGTCAAACTGCCAGAGTCAGGAGACTACATGTACGAAAAGATCGCCGCCGCGACTCATACTTACCTGGCTCAGGGGACACCGTGATCACGAAGGCGGTTCCCCCAGGACGAGGCCCTTCCATTGCACTTCGGTTGGGTTGACCCCTGCGATTATCCCAAATGTGGATAACTCGGGAGTACTATTTTTGTTAGCGGGGTAGGTTGCGTTCGCGCTCCAACCCTATTTTGGCCTGTTTCGAGAGAAAAGTGGAAATGCCTGTTAGGATTATAATTTCTCTCTCTTCAGTGCTCAGTGCTTTTTTGTACATGGAAAGGAATGTCACGAAGTAAATAATGCATCGTCATATAATTGTGCACACAACATAGACAATGGGAAATTGTTCGTACAAGAGCATTGATAATGGGAGCTGAAAGGCGCTTCTGCAAACCGAGTTTGCGCCATTTCATAAGTGACGATACAAACAATGCATGTGATTTTTGGCTCGTCGTCCGTCGTGCGAGCTGCGTATACAGATAAGCAATACAAATTTGAATATTCGTCTTTGCTTGTTTTGCCGTTTTCACATTTTGTTTGTTGAGTGAAGGACAGTTTCTGGCGTTTTTGGAAATTTCGAAAAACAAAATGATGAATCATCTTTACAATGAACATCGGATGACTTTCCTGCGTTAACACAACAGTTGTTTGTTCAAAAGTTGCTCTATATATGGCAGCATTCTCATCCTTTCTGAGGCCAACTCATCAAAACCGGCGACCACATCGTCGACCATCGGCAACGACCATACCATGCTGAAAATACCAGTTCCCGTCCGATCACTGAAGTCAAGCAGCATCGGGCCCGGTTAGTACTTGGATGGGTGACCGCCTGGGAACACCGGGTGCCGTTGTCATTTTCTTGCCCCACTGTGCAACACCTTTTCAGGGCAGTATTATTCCCGGCCGGCCGGCGCTGTGCCTGCCATCTATCGGCCAGTCGGCAAATCTTTCCCCGTTCACGCGACTTCAGATCTCTGGACCATGCGCTGACGCCGGCACGAAGGACGAATGTCCCGCGACGATAATAAATACTGTACCGCAGTACTCCCGTGTATGACGGTGCAGTGTATCCCGCCAGGGTCCGTTTCCTTTTTAAAAGGCCACAATATTCAATTGCATTTCCCACGGAAACCCGTTCGAAATATCGATGTACATGATGTGTATGGCCTTTGTAACGACACTTTAACACTTCGATCATGGATTTCATTCGTTCTGAAGCGCTGGTAAGCGCCGGGAGTAACGCTAACCGATCAGGTAAGGCCGGCAATTTTTGTTTTGTTTGAGGGGGTTTAAGGACTTCTAGTTTCCACCAAAAGGTAGCCCAGACATTGACCTTTCCGAAACTGGTTTTGTTCTTTAAATTAACTACCAATTTGTTTATCCTACCATCGTTATAAGAAATAATTATTCGTGAAAAATGCCATTTTCGTCTAATGGATATGAAATAATTTTTTTTTTACCTATCCGGCTGACATTTCCGGTCGATTTCTATCTCTTTAACCAACTCCTTCTTACCGCTTTCGATTTTAACCTAGATTTTCGACTTTTCGAAGGGGTGCCGAAAAAGGCCCAAACAATGATGACAGGGTACCCGATGACTGAAAGCCCTGGACCGTACATGCTCTATTTTGACATGCTCTATTTTTTAACCTGCATCTTGCGATAACTTTTGAACCAATTGTCCGATTCGCAATCCGTAAGAAAAATCAGACTCCTCGTGCAATTTCCAATCCGACTGTATATCGGTGTGTAACGAATATTCATAGGAAGCTCCACAATATATTTTTTGGATTTTGGTAGAAACGGAAAAGGCCGTAACTTTTTTGTTGATCAAGATGGTTCAAATCCCTTTTGTCCATAGCATTTCTGATGGAAATTCGCATCTTTTATTGTATAACGTTTTTTGAAAAAAAAATGATAGGTTTGTTCATATTGTTTTTTTCTCATTTTTTTTACTTTTCCAACAGATATTTTCAGAAAGCAGGTAAGTGATCAAAAAACGAACGTAACACTCCGAGTCGGATAAAGAACGGATCATGAAAATCGGTCAAATAGTTTTTGCGATATGTCAGTGTAAAGGTCAAAATTGACTCTTTTTGTCACTTTTACCAAGGCCTCAGAATATATTTTACGCCTTGGTAAAAGTGGCACTTAAAAATTGAGCAATTTTATGTTTTGTTGGAAGATTACAACTCACATTGAACTGAATATACATATTCAGTTTTTTTTTTCGAAATTTTTAGCGTATCGTGGAAGCGTAATCACTAATGTAAAACGAAGTATGATGCCAGCCCGTTGGGACACAATGGTGGTGACACAATGGTGATCGAATGGTGAAGGATCGGTCCCATAGCCTCGGAGCATAGGCTTGCCTGACAAATTGAACTACAGGTTTTTATCGAATTTGGTTCATTTAGATTAGACTGAAGTATATAAAAGGCAAACGGCACCCATTCCGACCAGTTCGAATTGCATTGTGAAAAAATCACTCAGATCGGTCCAGTAGTTTCGGAGCATGGGCTTGCCTGCTAATCTGGACAGTTTTTTAGACCCTCCCTAGTCAATACAGACAAAACATGGCTGCATTTATCAGGTGACCAAGCCCGCCCTCAGCTGATGCAAACTCCTCATATGAATGTATTACTGACCTGACCAATATTGACAGATTGGTCAGTAATAAATTAATACGAGGAGTTGACTGTTTAGCAATAATAAATGTATCACGTGATCAATACCTACACCGGCAAAATAATAGTGCGGCAAAACAATGGCCGAAGTGCGCCAAAAAAAAATCAACCTTTGGACCTGCCATATATGGTCATGCTCCGCCCCGTTATGGTCACGTGGCATTTGAAGGGGGTTGGCCTGTCATGTTCGGAATCTAACGGTATGCAATTTTTAGGTTTCGGGTCAACGAGTGACCTTCCAGTACAGTCCAGAACAGCGATTTTGCTCTGTCAGAAAACCTCAAAATGAGAAATTGATAAATGTAAATAAAAAAGCTGTTCCTAGACCAGTTTGGTCTCAGAAATACAGAAAAGGTCATTATTTATTCGTATCTGGTCAACAAATTCCCAAAAAGTTATTAAAAAAAATAACGTCATGAATTTCTTACACTTATGGAGCCATCACTCGGTCAAAAATGGAGATATGTGTTTGAAATATGGTTTGAGCATTGTCCATACTCAGTTATCTCATATGTATTCCGTTTTTTTGACATCTTCGAAAATTTTGATTTTGTGCTGATGTTCCCCAAAAATCACTTTTTTATCATTTTGGGGGTCAAAAACCCAAAATTTCGCAAATCCGAGAGTGCCATTTTAAAGCAAATTAAATTTTATATATTTGCTTAATTGCGTTTGCAATTTGCTTCAAAGCTCTGTTTTCTACGATTTTTCAAACATTTATCGTTTTTCCAAAAACAACAACATGACGTCATCAAAACATCATTATTTCCCAAATTTCTCAAGTAATTAAAAATAACTTTTTAAAGCATGCGTATAATTGTTGTATACTTGGCTACTTAAAAAAAAAGGCAGCACAATTTCAGCTTCACAAGCCGACAAGGCTTACTGCCTTATTTTGTGACATTCGCATGACATAAAGACATAAAGACATAAAAGAAAAGTGCAACAAAGAGCCTCTTGGGCCCATCCGAGGTTGCACCCCCCTCCACCAGTCTCGCCCCTTCAAATCACCTTACTCTACCTGCATAAAAGAAGGCTAATCCCACGAGTATTTATGAACTAATCCCTTCTCTGTAAAGTATTTATCTAATCTAATTTTGAAGGAAGCAAGTGTCACTGCATCAGCGACATCCCCTGGTAGCATATTCCAATGTCCTACAACCCTTCTACTGAAAAATGACTGTCATAGCCTAGTCCTACTTTGTTTCATAATGAGTTTATGCTGATGACCTCTACCTCGATTTTCCCTATTGAACTCAAACATACCCTTTAAATATCCAGAATGCTGACTATTTACAAATTTGAAGACTTCAATTAGATCTCCTCTTAGCCTTCTATATCTAAGTGAAAACATACCCAATTTCCTTAATCTATCTTCATAAGGTAAACTACCAAGACAATTAATCATTTTTGTTGCCCTTTTTTGAACTCTTTCTAACAACCAGCAATCTTTCTCATATGTTGGAGACCAGGCTTGTACACAATACTCCAAATGTGGTCTAACGTATGCACAATACAGTTTTGTTATTACCTTTTCACTCTTGTAGGAAACATTTCTGTTAATGGCCCCTAGCATTCTAAGTGCCTTTTTCCTAGCTTCTACAACCTGGTCTGACGCTGATAGTCTATTGTTTACCACGACACCTAAATCTCTTTCCTTTTCAATCTGCTCCATTTTCTGCCCACCCATTTCATACCTATGTTTACTGCTAACCCGTCCAGCGTGCATAATCTTACATTTACTCAAATTGAATTTCATCTGCCATGCTTCAGACCACTCAACTAGCTTGTCCAGATCTGATTGAAAAACATCCTGATCATGTTTTCCTCTAATAATCCTGACAACTTTTAGATCGTCTGCAAATTTCAAGACTTTGCTGTCTATACTGTTCTCAATTGCATTCACAAATATTATAAAAAGCAATGGGCCCAGGACTGAGCCCTGTGGAACCCCACTGAGAACCTCCTTCCATTGTGATTGGCACCCATTCAATATAACCCTTTGCTGGCGTCCTGAAAGCCACGTTTCTATCCAATCCAATGATTGCGCACTTGAATGTTTCTAAGTGTGCAATCATGCGAATGTCACAAAATAAGGCCAGTAACACTACCACAGTATGTTAAAAAATGGAAGTCTAATTCAAGTTGTAAATCAATAAAAAGTACCTTGGTGTACCTATTAATATCAGACAATATGAAGTGGAATGCGCAATGATAGGGAAAGGCAATCGGGTCCTAAGGTTTGCAAATAGAGTCTTTAGTAAATGTCCCCAAAAGGCCAAGGGAACTGTTAAGGTCCCTAGTTTGACCAATCCTTTCAAACTGAGTCCAGTAAAGTAAATGTTGACAACATTATTGCCAGACCAAATTACTTAGGACGTAGAGATCACCAATGGAAGATCAGGTTAATATACAGTCCCGACTTCTTTCATACCATACCTCATTTTTTCCTAGAACAATACGAGAATGGAATATATTAGCCCAAAGCATTGTAGATTGTAATACTATGGAACAGTTAACAAATGTGTTGGACCCACTATGAATCTTTAATCGCGAAAGACGGTACATGTGCAGCCACCACCACCACCAGGACCTTCACTGGTATTTGCGGTGTAATACATGAATCTGAATGCTTCACAAGCAGAGAAGGCTTCATTCAAAAGACGACAAGGCTTCATTCACAAGCCAACAAGGCCCCACAAGCCGAGAAGGTAGAAAGGTTGAGAAGAAGCCGAAAAGTACTCTGTACAAGGAAGGCTTCTCCGTGCCAATCTTATTCAATACTGGAAAATCTTCCATGGCAAGAGGCCCATTTCTGTCACCGATCTCTTCATACTGGCTCCTCAGTCTTGCACAAGCGGTCATATGTACAACATCAGCCACCCACGCACCCAAACAGACATCAGGCAAATATGTTTTTCTGTGCGTTGTGCGAGGGTTTGGAACTCTCTTCCTGAACAGGTGGTATGCAAGGAGAACTTACAATCATAATCATTCAAGGCACTACTCGCAGAAACTCTGTTTTTTTTTTGACACATTGTATGCATATCTTCTGTAGCATGAGCAAGGAACTCCTTACCTCCTATATCCCCAAATATTATCCATTGTCTAATCTCACTTGCTGTCTAAACTTCTCTGTGTTGATTTGCATGCAACCGTGCTAGTTTCATGTCGCATCTATCCAGCTGCTCCAGACCACTGCACATTGGTTTATGGTTCTCCTGTCTTGTCATGTGTCTCGGAGTTGCTGGCGTGTCTTTTCCTTTATGGGTTCCATTTCCCATCTGTCAGTTCCCAACAGTCTTTCTTCCTATTTGCCATGAGGAGACCAGGAACCCAAACAGGTGAGTTGAACAGGTGAGTACAGGCCTTAGGCACCAACAGGCCTTAGGAACAGGCTTCATTCACAAGACGACAAGGCTTCACAAGCCGTGAATAACAAACTATATATATATATATATATATATAAAATATATACATATATATAAATATATGTATATATTTGTCTATATGTTACCACCAGGACCTTCATTGGTATTTGCGGTGTAATACACAAATCTGAACCTGAAGGCTTCACAAGCCGAGAAGGCTCCACAAGCAGAGAAGGCTTCACGAGCCAACAAGGCGCCACAAGAGGCTTCACAAGCCGTGAATAACAAACTATATTTGTTATAATTGTGTGGCAAGGGAAAATTGGTCACAATAATAGTTTAAGCATGACAGTGTGTTACTTCAGTTCACATAGGCACCGACTGCCCAATGATTGCACCATATGATGAAAACTGACAATAGCACCACATGGATGGTGTTGACACTGGTCCCATGTAGAAGTGTATCCTGTAAATCCATATGTAATCACTTTTATGTATGATGATATGTATGACTTTCGTTTCGTGTTAGTGTATATGAATGTTACGTTTTGTTTGTGTATACATGCGTGAAGTTGAATTTGTTAGTGTCCTAGTGTTTTGTTTTGCTTCTGTCGAGCCACGCAACGTCCGTGAATAAGAAATGTCATCATTTCATCACGTCGAGCGGACGTGCCAGGCAGGCTGTGTGAGACGCAGAGGTATTTGTCCGCCTGTGTGTGAGGAGCCGCGGCCCGGTCGGCTGTTTTCGGAAACATCCGGCTGGTTGCCATTGTCTACCGGCAGTGAGCGCGGCGGCCCGGCACACCCGTGGTGTTATGATAGTGCCCCGCGCCGCGACTCGCCGGGCCACCTGTTCAAACAGCGCGCTGCGTCGCGCCTCGCGTGTTTTCGCCAGGTCTCACTACGCGCCCTGCCCTGTCTAACCCTTCTCGCGACCCCTCATTTCCTCGCCGCCGCATTTAAGCCGCTGTCAACATGTCTCCCGCTCTGTTCTCACTAGACTGTCGCGCTGATCGGACGGCTCTGTGCTCTCTCCCAGCCTCCGTGCAGAGCGGTCGGCTCCTTCGTCGTGTGATTTCGCCTTCCGCAATATAGACTGTGAAAAAGTGCAGCGGTGTGACAAGTGGGGTCCGCCGAGAGCGGAAGCAGAAATGCGTGATCACCGACACAGCTTTGTTGTGTGACACACATTGTACACTCGCCTGCAAAATGGTGCTCAGCGGATCAGCGTTCTGCGTGCAATCGTCGTTTGCGAGTACCGATTTCAACCCTGAAAATGACTATTTTATCATTAAAGTGGTCACAACTTTGCACGTTGAATCACAAACTGTTGAATCACGGGGCGGGCGGACCCAAGAGTCCCGAGAGAAAAAAAAATAGCCCTCATATCACAGGAAAAACTTTTAGGATGTATAATATAGTTTAACAGACCGTCCGTACAAATGCCATATTTTGCGCAAAATTCAACAGAAAGAAGTCAATAGATAGCAAATGGCAAGGGCTACACGACGGCTGCTATCTCGCATTTTTTTAAAATTTCTCTCTCTTTAAATTCAAACAAAGACATGTGGACAATATCCAAACCACATTTAAAAGCAATATCTTGCTTTATTTTTGACTGTCTTAGCATCAGTATCGCATGACTGTCATGTCATACCGATCTAACACCCGTCACCTATGCACGTTTGCATGTGGAAACAATGTGGCCGTGTCGCACATCCTGACGTATTCCATTAGCGGGTGTCTGGTCCTGATAAGGACCTGTTGGGTGGGGTTGGTGTGCAAGCGCAAGCACTGGTGCTTAGGCACGCTCGCCACGGATGCGGCGCGCCAGCTGGATGTCCTTGGGCATGATGGTGACGCGCTTGGCGTGGATGGCGCACAGGTTGGTGTCCTCGAACAGACCGACCAGGTAGGCCTCGCTAGCCTCCTGCAGGGCCATCACGGCGCTGCTCTGGAAGCGAAGATCCGTCTTGAAGTCCTGGGCGATCTCGCGCACCAGACGCTGGAACGGCAGCTTGCGGATCAGCAGCTCGGTGCTCTTCTGGTAGCGGCGGATCTCACGCAGCGCCACCGTGCCGGGACGGTAACGGTGGGGCTTCTTGACGCCGCCAGTGGCCGGCGCGCTCTTACGAGCGGCCTTGGTGGCCAGCTGCTTGCGCGGCGCCTTGCCACCGGTGGACTTGCGAGCGGTCTGCTTTGTGCGCGCCATTTTTCAATGTTCGAATTTGGCGCCACATTTGTGAATTCGAGCTCTCGAGGTTTCGGGTTTCAGGTCGCGCATGCGCAGTTAGTCTCAACGATCGTAGCGCCCACCGCGGTCACGTGACGCACTAAAACGAAACGAACGTCAGAAAACACCACAACGCAAGTTAAAAGTCGTCAAGATGACTGGACGTGGCAAGGGAGGCAAGGGACTGGGAAAGGGCGGAGCCAAGCGGCACCGCAAAGTGTTGCGTGATAACATCCAGGGGATCACAAAACCAGCCATCCGTCGTCTGGCTCGCCGTGGCGGCGTGAAGCGCATCAGCGGTCTCATCTACGAGGAGACTCGCGGCGTCCTGAAGGTGTTCCTGGAGAACGTCATCCGTGACGCTGTCACCTACACCGAGCACGCTAAGCGCAAGACTGTCACCGCCATGGACGTCGTCTATGCCCTGAAGCGTCAGGGACGCACCCTGTACGGCTTCGGCGGCTAAGCGGACACTCTTAAGACGGAGTGGCAAGCGGCATTGAAAACAGGCCTTTTTAAAGGCCAATCACTCGCTCTAAGAAAGTTGATCACAGTTGTCGGGTTATGTGCAAAGTCTATAAATACGAAATGGCTACTGTCCATTTTTTCTTTCTTTCTTTCTTTCTTCTTCAGGTCCAAATTAGACCATTTTGTGGAATTTTGGGCTGATGCGACTGGAGCGTTTTCTAAAATAGCACGCAAAGAAAGAATGTTTTAGGTTATTCAACAAAACGTGGTGTGTAGCGCAAGTTCAATGGAACTATTTTCGCTTAGGATTTGCTAGAACACCTTGAAGTACGATAGAGCATAATTTGTGTAATACAATTATATAATCCATTCCATACACTGGCTAGCTAGCGAACTAGTGGACACGTTGAGATGACCTACTTCGATTCTGCGGTCGCCCCCTCGGTAGGGCCGCAGAGCAGCGAGCGAATGCGATCGGCCGCGGTGTGCAATCTGACCTCCACCGCCCTTCTGGCGCACGGTCCAGCGGTTACCTGATCTGCGCCACCAACGGGCGACGCGCCGCCGTTGGCGTCAAATTTTCGAAAAAGCGCGCGAAGTGGCCCCAAGTGCCGGCGCCGGCGGTGTGGCGTCACCTAGACTAGGTGCCTGGCGCCGCGCGTGAAATGCAGCTAACACGCACAGGTGACCGAACTTTGTGCGTGAATACCAAACAGAGATGCGTAAAAGCGATTAAGCTGACAAACAAGTGTGTACCTTTGATGGAACAAATTGGCACCAAGCATGGGGCGCCATTGTTTTTTTTGTTTTTGTTTTTTTCTTCTTCTTCTCCCGACACCAATTCCTCCTCACCGTTCAACGCGTATGCTCGAGGAGCGAATAACTCATATTTGTGACGGTAAGTATGGGAGCGGCCCAGAGCTGTGTCAATCTAGCAATATGGGGCCTGCATGGATACTTGTGCATTGGAATGAGGAAAGTATCCGTGCGCTGTGAAATGACTGCCGCCCGGGCCCATCTGTGATCAGTCTCAACGAGAGTATTGCGTGGCCTTCAAAAAGGCCTGTTTGACGTCGCACACAGCGAGACAGCTTACTTCTTCTCCGTCTTCTTGGGGAGGAGCACCGCCTGGATGTTGGGCAGCACACCACCCTGGGCGATGGTCACGCCCGACAAGAGCTTGTTCAGCTCCTCGTCGTTGCGGATGGCCAGCTGCAGGTGACGCGGGATGATCCTGGTCTTCTTGTTGTCACGGGCAGCGTTGCCGGCCAGCTCGAGCACCTCAGCGGCCAGGTACTCCATGACGGCCGCCAGGTACACGGGGGCGCCGGCACCGACGCGCTCGGCGTAGTTGCCCTTGCGGAGCAGACGGTGGATACGGCCCACCGGGAACTGCAGACCCGCCCGGGATGAGCGGGACTTGGACTTGCCCTTCACCTTGCCACCCTTGCCGCGTCCAGACATGCTTGCGAGTTTGTGGTCTCTCCAGCGCACAAAACACACTGCTGAAATCGCGCGAGCTGCTTTTATGAACACCCGCCGGCCCGTTGGCGGCCGATCCGGGCACGGCGAGCGCATGCGGTGGCGCCACCGTCGCTGCCCGACTACCACGGCGGGCGATGCAGCGATCACACATTCGCGCACCCCCCAGCACGCCAACGATGCCACCGAAGACTAGCGGAAAGGCCGCCAAGAAGGCGGGCAAGGCCCAGAAGAACATCTCCAAGGGCGACAAGAAGCGCAGGAAGAAGAGGAAGGAATCGTACGCCATCTACATCTACAAGGTGCTGAAGCAGGTGCACCCGGACACCGGCATCTCGTCCAAGGCCATGAGCATCATGAACTCGTTCGTCAACGACATTTTCGAGCGCATCGCCGCAGAGGCCTCTCGTCTGGCGCACTACAACAAGCGCTCGACGATCACCTCTCGGGAGATCCAGACGGCCGTCCGTCTGCTTCTGCCCGGCGAGCTGGCCAAGCACGCCGTGTCCGAGGGCACCAAGGCCGTCACAAAGTACACCAGCAGCAAGTAAGCTGGTCAGCTGAACGGCCGACGCCGATCGACATCCCTCTCGCCGTCATCACCCGTCATCATCACCGTCATCATCATTCATCTGTGTCGACCGACGCCGAGCCCAACGGCAACAATAGGTCTTTTTCAAGACCATGCAATCCGAGCTTAGACCTTGATCACAGATGACTGGCGCACAATGTCGAGACCTCGATATTGCGTCATTTATATATGCAGTCCCAGTCTCGCGGCATCCGCCAATATGCTTTGTGAATCATCGCCTTTCCGACGACAATGGCCATACCATGCTGAAAGTACCAGTACGGACCTAGTATCCTACTACTATAATATGACGGTACTGAATATCACGTGATATTGATGTGGCTTGATTGTCGTGAGAGTGTATGGTCGTCTGCGGTCTGTGTCGCATGTCAGTGTGCAGCGGTCGCTGCCGGCTCGAGTGTCTATCTGAACTACCCATTGTGGCGGCCGGTGCGGGACTCGGCTCGGCATCAGATGACATGGTTCGGCGTCCGATGACGGGCTGCGGAGGGAGGGGCGGTGGGAAGTTGTTGGCTGACAGGATGGTTCCTGAGTTCGGAAGAGGCGTTTTCGCGTGACCACAATTTAGTAATGCATCCTTGCCGGAGACGGCGCGTCATTCCGGATCATCGGTTGCCTTAACGCAAACGATTTGCCAACTATAAGCATCTGCGATCACATGCCAAGCGAGTACTGTGCGTGGCTCTAATAAGAGCCATTGTGGCGTGCGTGCGCTGGCGACGTCTACTTCTTGGCCGCCGTCTTCTTGGCGGCTGGCTTCTTGGCCGGAGACTTTTTCGGCTTGGGCGCCTTGGGCTTCTTCGCCGGCGACTTGGCCTTTTTGGCCTTGGTCGGCTTGGCCTTGGGCTTCATGGCCTTGGCCGGCGATTTCGCAGCCTTCTTCTTGTCGGCCGGCTTCTTGGCAGCAGCCTTTTTCGGAGTCTTTTTGGCGGCCGGCTTGGCGGCGGCCGGCTTCTTCTTGGGCGCCTTGTCAGCCTGCTTGGCCGGCTTCGCGGTGGCAGACGACAGCTTGAACGAACCGCTGGCGCCCTTGCCCTTGGTCTGCACCAGGTTGCCGCTGGTCACTCCCGACTTGAGGGCCTTCTTGATGAAGTGCGAGAGCTTCTCGACGTCCACCTTGTAGTTAGCGGCAATGTACTTTTTGATGGCGATCAGCGACGACCCGCCGCGCTCTCCGAGCCCCTTAATGGCGCCCTGCACCATCTCGTTGGTCGGTGGGTGGGCGGGCTTGGCGCGTGGCGACTTGGCTTTTGCCGCCTTGGCGGCAGCGGCGGCCGGAGCAGCAGTAGCGGTCTCGGTCATGACGATTGCTTGCGCTATATGTTATGTTAAATGTTGCGGTTTTTCAAATTCGCCAAGTTGCTGGCGGACCTCGTAGACTCAGTGGACTCTTATGACGTCATCGTCGCGTCCGATGAGGTACTGACGTTTCGACAAGTTTAGCACGACTTGGGCGCTGACGGCTGGCCGGTTACCGGCGCAGCCAATTGCGCCGACGGCCGTGACGGCGCCGACAATTGCCCGCCGAATGGCGCAGCCGATGTGACCATCACCACATCGGCTGACCAGCAAGCGAGGGCTGTTGGCGTCACTGCCGGCGAGGTCACGCCGCTCACCGGCGACATGACCACGATTCGCCGACGCCTGGCGCGGACCATCGGCCCCGGCGTAGGCTGTCGCATTGCTGGCGCAGGCTGCACATCCGCTGGCTCGGAATCACAAGAAAAGTTTGGGTCCCAAGCTACTCCTACGAAAATTCGCAAGCTATTTTACGGGCGAATCTCGAAAATAGTACAAGGGATCGTCCGTTGCCCGATCTACCAAAAGCTTTGGTTAAAATCACGCAAACAAGTCTCGCCGTCCGCGCGCCGTACCGGGGCACCATTGGCACGGCGATGAACTGCGATGGCATCACACAATGACAATACGTATGTCGCCAGCGAACAAGTCCGACGAGTAGCAGCATTTGTGACGGAAGCGTCGTTTTGTGCGGCTTGCGTCCTAGGATTGGACAATTTTGGTGGGAAATGACACCCTATGGATTATATTTTTCCACTCTTTTCCCCCAGTTTTACTGTGAATTTTAAACTCCCTAAACTAAGGTATACCTATTGGCAAACCAGAACCCTAAAACTGATACTAAGAATGCTATTAGTAGCCCGTTTTCCTCCACAGGCTCAAGCGCAGTCATCAAGCATCAAGCTTGATGCTTGCTCCACAGTCATCAAGCGCAATCAACCAACAAGACAGCATGGAACCTATAGGTACCTAAGACCTACCTCAGCCTGCAGGCTTCACCCTCAAATAAATCCAGATCGGTGTTGTGCATTTGCCCTTCTAAACATCATTCCAATGTTAATATATGTTGAATCATTATGACTGTTTTCATGCTATTTATATTTTACACAGGGTTGAAGTTGAACACAATGGTGAAAACCCGATATCAATCGGAGCAGTGGTTGCAAAGTTATTAGCTTCCGAAAAGCGTCTGTATGGCCGGGTCGGTCGGGCCGGGTTAAATGTAAATTTGTCTAGTAAGCTGACGAGAAACCGCTCGGTAATTACATTGCGCGGATAACGCCATCTGAAGCCTATTTCACACAGCAAAAAAGTTTGTAATTACAAAGAATTTCTTTGTAATTACAAATAATTTTTACACATGTCTGTAGTTTTGAATTTCACAAAACCCAGGGG